>JAPDSC010048957.1:0-27573 GCA_026290005.1 Latrodectus geometricus
CCAATGAAGCAGTGATTTATGTATCATCGAAAAGGTCAAATCTGTGCTTAAAAGAACTGACCATTGACAGCTGGTCCTTTTTCTGATGGTCAATAATACAACTTACACGGAATGTTTTCTCCTTACTTTTCTCATTCTGATGGCGGGGTGGACGGATTCAAGGGCGAGCAAAGATGTCCAACAGCAAACTACGATGTCCAGAGTTTGGTTGCCACAGGATGGCCATAAGACGGCGATGCTGAAGAAGGCCAAATATACTACATAGAACATCTAAATGCACAAATGACATATTTGAGAATAATAAAACACGCAGTTTCTTTATTAAATATTTCAAAACTTGAAGGCATAACTAGTTTGATTTTTTAAATTTTGTGAAATTGTCCTTCATTTAATAGAGCTTACCTGGAAAGTCCAGAACTTGGTGATGGGTGCGCTCCACATTAAGTAAATCATCTTCCACAAGGGCGGGTGTTGAACTACGTATCGGCGGAAGTGGGAAGTGTTCCACACAGCTGCTTTCCACCTTTTGACACTTAAAAGATCTTCAGGCTTCCTGGAAAATATTTTTCAGCCAAGGAAATAAAAAATGCATTTTTATTGTTTAGCTTGTAGGTAAATTTAATTTAGACTATCGAGTATAACAATGAGATGAGTAAATATTTTACATAAATCATGAATTAATATTTCACAACTTATTACTTTATTAAATATCAATAACATTTCTTTAAATAAAATGTATTAGAATTAAATTTCTTCTTAGTATTAATATTTATGGCCAAGGCAAAAGTAAATATGTCAAGGTATCACTGACATTTCCAACCGATAGTTTGATAATTTTAACCTTAGTTTATTTAAAACGATTTGCTATTTCAGCGTAATTCGGATCCTTAACAGTAAATTAAAAGTTCTTCTCTAGCAAAAAATAAAATTGAATCACTTCACATGATGTCAAAATCACATGTCGATTACCCTCGACGATTTTATTTTTATTGTTTAATGTGTGTGTCACATGAACTCTATTAAATCAATTTACAAACAGTTCTAAACTAAGATTTGTTTCGCTATTTCGTCCATTTACCTCTAATTGGTCACCATCTTGTCCATAACGTTGTCCATGATTAGTATATTTCACTGATACATACTTTATAAAACGTTATATTGGTAAAGTAAAATGTATGTGTTTATTTTGAGACAAATTTGGCAACTGTCTATAATACAATCCAAACTGCTTCATCCATCTTTTGCATAAAACAATTTTGATGACAAATTACTTTTGCCACACAATAAAAAAACTCCTTTCTTTCTTTTTCTTCTTATTAAAATGCTATTTTTTTTCATATTAACGAAAACTATTTAGCTTATCTAAGCATATAGTGTTTTGAGAAACAGTATAAATGCTCAACGGTTTATTTATTATTAAATGTGACATTTTAAAAATTGAAAAAGTATTGCTATATCAAGTTGCTGTGCATGAAATTAAATGGGACACATTTATAAAATTTAGATCCGACACTACACAAATAAATACAGAAAACAATCCACTTTTGGTATTTGTCACATGACAAGTATCAATTGTCGAAGTGTCATCTGGTAATGAATTCCATTGACTAGTAAATATCTCTGTGCAATTAATTTTCACATCTTTCGACGTCAATTATCAAGACGAGGCTGCTTCTTTAAACTCTTTAAAAAGCGATAAAGTATGAACCCATGTTCATTGTTTTACATCAATTTTTTTACAGCACTGTAAAACTTCATATAAAGAACTCAATCCATGATCAGCGTTCACTAAAAAAAATTTTTCGTGAAGGTCGTCCAAAATTAGTTGTTTTATAATAAAATATTGATGCTGCGAGTGAAATAAGAGTAAAAGATCAACATGCAGAAAGAATGAGACATTACTATGACAAACATAAGATATTAAATAAAAATTTGCCCGAAAAAAATTGGTTCGCTCTGGATCCCGCATAATTTGGCGAAAAGTCAAAAGAAAACGCGTTTCAAAAGGTGCAAAGAAATGTTAAATATATATATAAGCTACATTAAATACTGCGTACTTTGTCCATTAAATTTGCATTTGTGTAAATGTGCATTAAATTTACATGGCTGGTGTGAATGTTGGAGATACCTCGATTGTGGAATCAAGGATCTGTTCGCTGAAGCTGACAACAAATCAACTGTATGAATCTTCCAAGATGAACCAAATCCAAGAAAAGTTGCTCAAGGAGCAAATAATTGCCTGTTCTTGGGCATTGGACAAATCTGCTTTCCTCATCAATTATGCATTTTTTTATTTTTGAAAGACCTTTTAAAAAGATTTAATTAGTTGAAAATCTAAAAGGCAATTGTAAATGACATAATCCTGCCCCCCTCATGTCAGTGACATATATAACACCCTCATGTCAAACATAACCATTCATTTATACTCTTCAAAATACTTAACTATCAATTATACTTTGCATACTTAAATTTAATTACAATTTTAACAATACAATTTCAAAATATTTTATCCACATTTTGTTGTTTGAAAAATTATTTCTTAAAATAACAATATATGTTAGTTCTTGATTAATGTTCTCATTTTTAATTCACCAGTATCATTTTATGCTTTCTAGTATTATTTTACAAATTTATTATATTATTTTGAATTCAGCAATTTTGTTGTATGATATGATATGCTATATATCATATATTATTTTATGATATGCTACATATCATACTTAGGTTAACTACTGATATTACGATGGATCATCTTTAATAACGAATAATTCCAAAATGACGTTCTAATGAACCAACGCGAAGTTAAACAGGACACTGATACTTGATTTCTCAAAATATTTTCTTCGAGTAAATCACAGCTTACTTTTTTCTGAAATGAAAAACTTTGAGCAACTTTTCGTCTTTCATGATATACTACTGAATATCTCTAATCATTAAATCTCTTTGAGATCAATGTATTTGATATGATTTATCAGTTTAGGTAGACGTCACTTTGTCAATTTATTTAGGGCTATTCAGCTATCTATTTACAGATATGTATATATAGAGAGCAATAATTACATAGGAACTAAGGGTCGCTAGGAAAGAAGAAAAGCATCAAGAATCTATCACGAATTTATCGTATGCAAATTTCTACAGATAAAAAGAGCAACACACACGTGCAATTAACACATTTGGTCTGACAACAATCCCCACTGAACAATCCCTCGTAGACACTATCAGAAATATTCCGTCAACATCCGGACAGGTAAACTTAGAGATTAGCTGGCAAACCCTTATGTCATGTTAGACAGTTTGACCGGTGGAACATACCGCATTTTCTTGGAACAAGTGCATCCCAATTTATTGCAGATTGTTCTACTCCCCATTCACAGAGATGTATGGCTTATGCTCGATGGATCCCCAGCACATTTTCCGTCACAGTCCTTTTGAATGTTACATATCCCGTACGACGGATTGGACGTAGCTGACCTGGCCTCCTCGCTCACCAGACCTCGACCCACTGAATGTTTTCTTCTGGGGGCACATAGAATCTTTAGACAACTTTGGACTCAGCTGAAGATCTCGTGGCTAGAATCGTTGTTGCCTCAGACAAAATTAATACGATACCAGAAATGTTCGAAAAGGTGTGCCTATCGTTCGTTCGCCGGTGAAACTGTGCAACGACATGCGGGTCGGCATTTTGAGCATTTATTGTGAGGCTTTCACTAAACAATAAATATGATTATGAATCTTTTGGTATTATTCAACACTGTTACCCCACACTGTTGTAAGTTCTGGTGGGAATTTCTTTTTTCTGCCTCTCAGAGTAGAATGCGACCCTGTGTTCCTACGTAATTATTGCTTGTCCGGATGGATACTTTCACCCCTCTTAATTTGTAAAAAAATTTAGAATCACCCAGTATATCTGTATATATATATACACCTGGTGCCAATCACTAGTTGTCGGTCAGGCAACAGAGGCCTGAGAGGAATTCAAATGCCTGGAGGGATCTCGAGGTTGAAGAGATTCTTGCCTGTTTATCCTCCCACTCACATTTTCCCACTCAATAAATCTTTGTTCAAAGTTTCAATAACATGCTTGAGTTTGTGTGGTTAGTGGTTGTTGAAAGCATCCTTATCAGAAGGTAGTGAGTTCGAATCCTAACTCAACCCAAGATTCATCGTGCTCACTAAAAGCTGGGGCATGCTCAATAGGTCAGGCCAAGTATTGGGGGTCCTCTGCTTGGTCCTCTGCTTGGTCCTTGCTTTTAAATTCGGAAAACCTGGCTGCTTCGCTAAATAAGTAGAGCTCAACTTTAGCAAAGGGAAGCAAACACAGTAGGTTTGATTGGCTCCTGCTGTGGTGAGGCAGCTTCTTTTTGTATTTATTTAAAAATAATATTAAAGCTGTAATACGAGAAAATTTTTCCGCTGAACCAACAATCAAGGATTCTGTTCATTGAAAAGTAAATTTAACAAGGATGACTCATCGGTATCTTTTCCTTTCTCTTTCTGCAGAGTCCTTTTCTAAAAAAGAATCTGTTTTGTCTGCATGTTGAATCTGCACGACGAAATAGTGGAGAGCTAATGACAAGCAGAGAAAATCGTTTCGTGAAACAACTCATGAAATTTCGTTGAATAAACGCACAAATAATGCCGACGTTTCAGCCGTGATTTAAAAGTGAAACAATTTTATCTCAAAGAAAAGAGAAGGTAGCTAAATGAGAAGAGACTTGTAATACATTTTACGAATATTTTTGTTTGAAATATGTCATTCTGTAATGAATATTTAGTTTTATTCTAAATATTACTTAGTTTTAAATCATTCACAATACATATACTTTCTTTCCTAATGGAATGATAAACTGGAATTATTTTAATTTTTAAAGTTTTCTGAAGTAAAACGGTGTACTTACTTTTCTTCAGAGTTTTTTTCTATTAGAAACTTGTCGTCTCCTTCATCTTCCCATTCAAAGTCTATGGAATTCATATTTAAAAATATTGAATTTCGATAAACACAAAGAAAATTTCTAATCATTATTTTAGTATATATATATATAGTTAGTTTATTTAAAATACACAGGTATGTATTTATAATATAATTTCATATTTATCTACTTATTATCAATTTGAAAAGGTATCATGCATTAATATATGAAATAATCCATAAAAAGTGAGAGAAATTTTATTCAAAGAAACTTTTTGTTCATTTTTAGACATGGTATTTCTCACAATATATTTTTACTTCGAAACAAACACAAACTAAAATGGTCCATTCAAATATTTTTGACAGTACAACACATTCTACATACCGTAATGTCGCACTTAAAAATAAATGATTTTGTATTTCTCTTTTTGAAAAACAATTTTTAAATGAAAGCAGAGACAAAATTTCAGAAGCAATATTAGAAATACTAAATACAACTTGAGTACGACCAGTCTGTTGCCTTTAAGATTATGAAAATTTATGTTACTGTCACTAATAATAAAATGGTAGTCTATAGTGGTCCTATAGATTAATGGGTAAAAGAAATTCTTTGAAATATTAAATTTTACTTAAAAACTCCTTCGCGGAAATTGTTTGGTATTTTAAAAAACAAAATTCAAATATTATCTTTGAAATAGCAATAGATTTATTTTAATAAATAATTGTGCTCTTTAGATGTGATAGCAATATATTTTCTAATTGATCCTATTTAACAATCCTATAAAAATATGCATAAAATCATTATAAAAAGAAAAAAGGTTTTTATCAATAATTATTTTTCAAACATTTATGTGATATATTTACAGATACTTCTTCTACTAATTTATTTTGTTTTGTTTCGTAACTAATATCATTCTGTGAAAAGTGTCAAGGAAACCGAGCTGAAAAGTTTTCTTCTATATAAACAACATAAGATGACGCACTCAAACGTCATTAAATAGCGAGAAGAATAAAATTACCTGCTTTGTCTTCTTCCGAGGAAGCGCAATCTTTCGTTTGAAATATTGTCCACCCATACATCGGAAATATTAGAAAGGCGCACAAAAGCACCTGAAAGAACAGAAATTGAAGCATTTAGAGAAAACTACTTTTCTTTAACCCTTTTTCTTTAGTTAAGAGTCATTTTCGGTAATCTTAAATTATTTGACTTAACTGTATTTCTCTCCACTTTTTTTTCTGTCTTTGGTGGCTGAAAACCACCCATTGCAAAATTTAAAAAAGCAATGACACAAAATTATATAAATTACGCACAATACTACTTTGAATTTGGTTACATATAAATATCTCAACATCGTTCTTTCAATTCGTCTTTAGTTATCATCTTTTTAGTTTATAAAAGCTGTGAAAGCTCGCTCAACCGTAAAAAATTCGAACATTAATTAGAGCATTAACTAACAATAAACGAGGCCACAAAGTCATGCTGCTGTCTCGATGGAAGAGCGAATTTGCATTCTAAAGTTAGGCAATGCGAATGGCTTTACTAGTTTATGCTAATTTACGAAGTGCTTAGCGACTTAACTGAGCATTCAAGTCTGTTTCAGTGTAGTGGATAGAAACCGCACAAAAGAAAGAATCGCTTCATCTATAAAAAATAGTTTACGTTACATAATTAAAAAGTATTTTTTATGCGGACTCACGTAGAAGATAACTCAACAACTAATGAAATAACGAGGAATTGTTTTTTAAAAAATGAAGACCTAAGGCATTCAGAATAGTTCTGTAAAGCAAACGAAAAGAAAGCAAACTTTATGGAAATATAACGCAAGCATTTAAAATTAAAGTAATATTGTAAAAATTTAAAAATTACATAGATAAATACTTTCCAGGAGTTTAAAAGTATCGGATATGTAATTGTAGTTGTTTGTGGATGCCTATGTAATATAATTGGCAGACACAATATTTATGTAGGGATAAAATACAAGTGAAAAATCTGAATCTGATTTTATTTTTCATTGATAATTTCGTCAATTATGTAATATTCGGATTTTCACATACCACCCAGGAAAAAACACTAATGAATTATTACACTGAAAAAACCGCACAAAAACATATTTGAGGCAACTTTGGGAAAATATAAAAAGTTTTTAAATTGGCCTCACAATCAGACAAACAAAATTTCAGTTTTTAAATATTTTTAATGTCGAGATATTTTAAATAATTAAAATTATATTTTTTAAAATGTAATAATTTATGGAATGGCTTTCTTTAAAACCTGTTGAAAAATTCCGCATACATTCATGTATCTTTCATTTTAAACTATTAAATGGTATGACATCAAATTTAACTTATCCAGCAGATATATTTTAAAGAAACATCTCCGGAAAACTGAGTTTTCGCCTAGTTTGAAGAAAATCTATTCGAAGCTTTGAAACGAAACATTAGGAAACGTCTATCGTAAGCGATCCTGGAAGTAAAAATCCTATTAACTTTGCTTAGAATGAAAAGGGTGGACTAAATCTCAGTACAAGACATGCGTTCAATTTGCATTCTAGATATTACTATAATAATTCCATCACTTATTACAAAAACAGAATGACGTTCCCTAATAGAACTGGAATTTGTCTTCTTACAAACTTTGAGTTACAGGGAAACTATGAAATTCAATTTCGATGGAAAAGTCTGCATAAACGCCCTTTCCAAAAAAAAAGGTCAAAAATAAACAAGAACATCATCGAAGTTTTCATGCCTCTTACAGAAAATTAACTTATATCAGACCCTTTCAAGTATTTTTTCATAAGTTATCTTATTTAACTACGCATTATAAAGTCATGATTTTATTCCTTTTTACCTTCAGCAAATGTTATTCGCCAAAATGGAATAACAAAGATATTTGTGTGCTTTCCGTTCTACGCTTATTTTTGGCACCCGAAAATTTATTTCTACCCCTCTAAACACTATTCAAATTCCAATACATATACAGGCGAAAATTGAGTCTGGAATCCAAAGGAATAAATCAATATACTTGCATTAGTTTAAATGGAACATGATTCCATATTGAGAAAGCATTTTATTATCGTATCGTTTACATACAGTTAAAAGTAAAGAAACACAAAGAAAGAAAATGCCCATGCCTGAACTGAGATTCAAACCCGGAACCAACAGCCTATCAGTCAGGAACTCAGCCATCGGCCGAAATGACGGAAAAATAGCTTTTAATTTGTGATTCAGTGAAAGCCATATAAGTAGCACAAATATTTCTTATAAAAGACGTTTTTTGCGTGTTTGTTAGAGGCTCTCCAGAAAGAACTGTCTTCCACGTAGTCACTCTGAGCTGGGCAATTTCTTTTTTAATATGTGGTATTCCATGGAGAATTTCTAAATCTATTGCAGTCTTTCGGGTTTGGATTAGTTTTGGTACATTTATTATTGTCTATTTTTTCCGTCTGTATTGTTTTCTCTCCAAAGGACCCGGGTGGTGACATCATTTGTTTTCTTACTGGAGGCTCCTTCACACGCCCTCTCATCTAATTTGTTACGGTTAAAGTGATTAATCGATAATTATGTATAATATCTTACTATTATGAACAATATGTTAGGCCATAGTGATGAAAGTGAATTGAACTGTTATGCAGTTGCAACCAAATAGTGATTTCAAATTTATATTTGAATATAAAAACTACTTGACGAAATTCGTACAGCTGAACACTCAAAAAACAGAATGTGCAGAAAAGGTTGTATACCTTTTAATTGATATTTTTTTCATATTTGGGAGGCTCCAGCGTACTTCAAAGTGACAATGGTCTTGAGTCAGAAATAGTGACAATAGCTAGAGCCATGTGGCTGCATTGGAAAATTGTGCATGGAAAACCTAAGCACAGCAAGAATCAAATTCGATTCAGAATGCAAACCAGGATGTTGAAAACATGCATAGCTATGAAGCAATGAAACTCGTAAATGGTCCGACGGTAAATATTTTGTACAACATATGCCATTTCATGAAGATATCAAGTTTACTTTTAATATATGAGATTGAAAATCTTTCTTTTTCCAAATGGCACAATCAAATATATCAGAACCGTAGAAATTCGGGATAGAATAGAAACATTTATCAAAGTTAAAGATAAAATCGGCAGTGAACAGAAGATGACTCTACTGTGACTGATTCATTGCTAAATAACTGTTTACCTTCAAGTAATTTTGTGATTTAGAATGAGAATAATCGAGTGATCCATTTTAATCAAGTGGATATTTTAACTAGATTTCACCTAATTAAAATATCCACTTGATTAAAGCAAATACAAAAAAAGTGCTATAAAAAGTTAAAAATGAGAGACACAACTGACTGAATGTTTCAAATCTTAAATTTTCTTCTTTTAATATCAGTGACAGATTGAAGTATGAGTGTCAGTTGCAAACAGAGCCAGAAGTGAGACAAGAAATTTATTAGTGGTGATATTGGAAATTCAAAATAGAGACAAATTTTTTAGAAACAAAACAAGGAACACTTTCATAGTGGTATGCTGAAAATCAGTTGACAATTTTCTTAGAAAATTAATTTTGATTAAAGATTTTCCACATCACTCCGAGATTATGTTAGAAATCTTTCTGAAAGTCATTGGTATTAATGATGTGTTTCCAAGGAAGTCTGATAAGTGAAAATATAAAAAATCTGGAAAACTTAATAATTCTGAATAATAGTCTAATGCATCAAAATAAGTAAATTCACAAGTAACTATATTTTTAGAATATAGATATATAAAACAATTTTATGGTAAAATCTATTGTTATAAGTTTAATAATCTAAATTGTTTTCTACACTCAGGTCTTATAATTAAGACGACATAAAAATTATTTATAAGTATTATCTAATTAAAATTTCTTTCATAAATATGTATAGAAGTATTTACTTGAGATAACAAGCTAGGCTTTATTTTATTAATAATAATTAAACTAACAATTTTGTTGATTTTATGTTTTTCAATACCTTTTACGATAAGTATTATATAACTGATGCTACACTGGTGTTCAAAATTAAGAGAATTTTAAGATTTGATCAATTATCTCTAAAACAAATGGACCGATTTTAATGAAATTTGATATGTACACACCCTAATACATTGCACTACAACTCATGATCATGCGAAACACTCATTACAGTAGGAAAGCGTGAAATAGCAGTTGCAGAATAGAACAAGAAAATGGGTTAATTGGGGTTGTTATCCTTTATTACAGATCTACATTCCTAGCAGCTTGATTTCATACTGTAAACAAGGCAGCTTAGGATTTCTTGTGGCAATGGGTCTCATTCATTCAGCAACGCTATTTTGAGGACCTGGATTGTTCTCGGAGGGGAGTTGCGACTTGCAATTACCCTCCTCAGACATGCTCTTTAGTTGCTGAATTTGGAGATCTGCTTAGTCTAACCATCCGGTGAATATTCTCGTTTTTTACAAATAGAAGAGCTTTATTTGGCTTTGCGTTATTGGCCATTAAAATCAACTCAGCTTCAACTGCGTCTTTGAGAAGGCAAACATAGGGCTCTATGAACTCATCCCATAGCAGTATCGCTGCCTCTCTCAAAGACATGAAGGGGTGTGCAGCCATTTAAAATGATGCCTGACCATACTATCGAACCTACGCCGCCATAATGGTGGCGGACATTGGAGGAAAGATAGTGGGTCCATGGTTCTCTCCATATGAATGTAGGATGGAAATGCCTAGTTAGACTGAACCGGGACTCATCAATGTGGAGAACGGCAGCCCATGGGTCCAGACTCCAATATCAATGCTCCCAGCACCATGATAAACAGACTCTGCTATGCGTACAATTGGGACACTCCTGTGGCTGTATACAAGAGATTTGAAAGCCGTAGCATCCGTGTTACGCTCCACTAGAATAGACAATTGGCTATCATCTCAGGCTCCTGGACTACCTTGCCCAGGCTTTCTCTGTCCTCTAAAACTGTTTTCACGACGCTGATTGAACTCTCGACAAATCTGGACTTGAAATGGCTTGCTTCGAGCTTTTCCTCAATTCACCACCTCATTTGGTGATTACTCATTGTTATTGTTACAATTTGAATTCAGTCAATCGCGTCCCCAAAACACCGAGAGATTCCTTGATGTGTGGAACAAACGAAAAACGTGTTTTGTAATACTCGCTCATGAAGCATCTTCTCCTTCTACACATACTTTGATGCTTACGTATTCGACTTACATGATTTGCATTTTTATTTCGAAGTAGTGGTTTTACATTTCATTCAATTATTTTCAAGAAATTCAAAGAAATAGGCAAACTTTTTTAATTTTGAACACAAGTGTATTTTAGACAATAGATATATATCTAATACATGTCTTAAAATATCTACTGAAATGAATATACAAATGGACCGTTGTTATTTAACTTTTTAAATTGAAATATCATTGCAAGTTTCTATTCACCATGATCTTTAAAGTCTTAAAGAACGAAATGTGTTTAATATTACTAGAAAATATTCATTTATATTTTTTAATTACGTTATGATTTCTCTACAAGATACTCAGAATTTATTTCATTCCTCATTATAAGTTGAGAATTTTATAAGCTTACCGGTAAAATTGAAAAATAATCACAAGTATTTTTGAGTTCGATGTCAAAAACGTCTCTTCAGAGGCAGTGAATGAAATTTGACTTTCAACTGAGTAAAAGACAATGAAGACAAGGATGATCGGCATTCAGTGACTGCTTTGTTTCAATGAGTACGATGTCTCAACGAAGTCATTTCACCGATTCAAAAGAAGCTTGGAGAGTTGTTGGTAGGTTAGAAGGGGGCCAAACTCAAGCCGAAGTAGCGAGTGTCACAAAGTGTAATTTCCAGGATCTAGAACTGTTTCGAGACTAAAAATGGAGGCCGAATATCAGGGCAAGGTCTTAGACTGACAACAATGCCCAATGAAGACCATTATTTAGTGTTAACGGCTCGGAGACATTGAAATATGAACGCTACTCCTCTCAAACAACACCTTCGTTCGGCTACTGACACCACGGTTTCAACTCAGACTGTCCGAAACCGGCTCCTTGGTGTAGGTCTGTATGCTCGCCGACCGATGGTATGCTTTAAACTAACATCAAGACATCGTCGCGACCGCAGGGAGTAGGAACAGAGCATGTGAACTGGAGAAGAAATGAATGGAGCAATCTCTTTTTTCTGACGAGTCCCGTTTTCCTGTTCATCGGAATAATCCTGCGTTCGTGCACGAAAGTGTCAGATTTGGCGGTGGGGGAGTGTTGGTGTATGGTAGCATCTCCATTGACCTCTATATTATTCGAGATGGACTTCTGACTGGTCGGCGATATAGGGATGAGATCCTCAGCCCTATTGTAGTCCCTTACGTTGCAGCAATCAGAGATGACTTCATTTTAATGGACGATAACTGCAGACCACATCGTGCCAACCTGGTGGAGGATTTCCTTTTCAAGGAAGGAATCATACGAATGGAATGGCCAGCGTGTTCTCTTGACATGAATCCAATAGAGCACGTTTGGGACGCTAGGAAGATGAGTTGCTAGCCACCAACCACCCCTACAAACTCTCCAAGAACTGGAAAGAGTTCTGGAAGAGTAGGACAGAATACCCCAACTCGTGATGAATAGCCTCATTGACTCCATGCCTCAAAGGTGTTCAATATTGCTGATCGTCAGTGGAAACCATACCACCTACTGAAAATGATTTCCTTTGAAGAAAACACCTTTTTTTATTCTTTTTTTTTTTTTTCATATGCATGAATTACGTTTTTCTCCTTTTGCACACAAATACGTAATAAAATGAACTTTTTCTGCCAAACATGCGTAATTTATTTTCATATAACCTACTACATCTGTGGACCATGTATCAATCAGGTAAAATGTTTCTCAGCTACAAGATCTACCTAAAACCGCAATATCCTTTAATTGTTTTGAGCAGTGCATTTCAGGATTTGACCCTGCTCAGGAAATAACATAGCAACTAAGTTTCAGTACGAAATCCAGTGCTCATTTCAGTTCCAGATTTTCAGTACGGGACAGATATATTTTATTCCGTCTCATACTGCTCATGTGGAGAGTTCTTCATGGGTACATGCATGCATAGTGGAGCTGGTGATCACTGGACTGTACCTAGGGTTGACGGGTGTGGCATACTTGCCTATCAACAAGCACCGTACAATTTTGTATTACGATTGAATGATGATGTCGACATCTGAGATCGTACTCTCTTCTCTTCATCCACACCACTACAGTGGAAGAACACACGATGTCCCAAATGATCATCAACTCACAGAGGTCCAGCAACAAAGTGAGAAAAAATGTGGTCTCTCTCCCAGTAGTAGCCTGTATCATTTCCTGAAAGTGGGAGAAACTGCTTGAAATTATGAGTCTCTGGGGATCCCTTATGGATAATGATTCATATCCACCTGTTGTAGTGGAAGAAATTAAAAAATCCCTGCACCCTTAATGGTGGTTAAAAAAAGCATGCATTATGAGTGTCATTTACCTCGAACATTTTACATCAGAATGAAGAAACCAAATATCGATTGCCATTTGTTCCACTATTGAATCAAATTTGGGATCTTCGCGTCCAAAGAGCGCATTATTACAAGTGAGTTTCATGCATATAGCTAATAGATACATAATTTTTAAGTCACGCTTTTGACGTGTACATTGGAAAACCAAGATAATCGCAGCACTCACCTTCATGCTGATAGGAACCGTGAAAAGCCCCCAGGACAGGTCCCGTATCTTGATCTTGCCGAAGAACTCATTGGTGAGCCACTTCTGGCAACAGATATGCGACAGGAACCTCCTGTTCTGGCCCTCTGCGGCTATGTCGACTGCCGTGTTGTAGCCCCACCCGGGACTCTCCTCATTCAGGACGTCGAATGCTCTGTCTGGGGTGTCCTGGTAGCAAGCGTCCAGCAGAGATGTGGCGATATCCGCGAATTCTCTGGAAACAGAAAACATTCACTGAGTGACCAAAATATTTCTCTCTCCTATATTGCTATTTACGAGAATGAATCCAAGAAAATGTTTACAAAAAGCAGCATTTGAAAACGTGTTTATTCTGGAGAAATCATTCCTTAGAAAAAAGATGGATAATTGCTAGTCGTCCTGCTGCAAATAGGTAATGCAGGTCCACAGTATGACAGTACTGATAGAGTTTAATCTAGGAACAAGTGTAAAAGTTCAAATTAGAAACCAGGAACCGTCTCCTCCTAATATTTTAACTTGAGGTATCAATGACTTTATTTTTACCAAATTGAATTAAACGCTTTTGGAATTCTTAGAGAAAACAATTCCTGAGAATAGACTTAAAAGGCAATGTTGTAAATTATGTTGTAAGAAGGTGGTTAAAATAGTCTAAGCATAAATACCAAACATATTTGATGATTGAAAAATATATTTTCTATCATCAAATATTAAATGTTAAAACCAAAAATTAAAATGTCTGTTATATTTTCTGTTATTTGTAAATAAATTTATATTATTTTTCAAGCCTTTATTGAGATGCACTTCTGTGTATTGCTATGTATAAACACAATCGTAGAAAAACGACGGGAATAAACTAAATGTTTTCAAATTATAAGTTAAAAAAATGAAGTATTTACATAACCTTTTCTATAAAACTTTCTTTATTAGAATTTAAAAGGCATCAGTTTTCGAAAAGTAAACAAGTTTCATTTCCAGTATTAATTTTTAATTCTTATCTCATCAGCAATTTTATTCTAAAGGTCTTTAAAATATTGCAGATTAGTTCAATGGGTACGTTGAAAATTAACTTACATTCTTTAATTTATTTTTTGTATTTTTAATTTTTTTGCAATTAAAGCCTGGTAGTTCTATTTACAGGTCAATTAAAGCACTTTTCTAGTATCACACAACTAAATATTAAAAGAAGCTATATTTCTAACTTTAAATCAAAATAGGGTAATATCAAATGCGTCCAAATGAGATTTGCATAATATTAGTGTAACGATTGACAGGATACTCCTCAAATGACATTTTAGTTTTTTGCAGTACCAAATTTATTAAAATGAATGAAGTTTTGTTTCTTTCCTATTTGAATTGAATTATGTGCAAACTTTTATAATGATTCGTTAACATCTCACAGCGAATAAAATTATGACAAAATGCATTACGATAACGATTGATTCGATACGTTGTTTGCAAAACTTTGAAGAAATTTTATGAATTAAAATGTTTTGAAATACATAAGATATTAACTTCTCTGCTGTCCCATATATGTACTTGTTTATCTATTTGTAACTGGATCCGAGTACTGTTTGCACTATACAAGTTGTAATTATAATTGTATAATGAGACGACTTCATCTTTATTGCATTAAATGTGAAATATTTTACTTTATAAATTTGTTATTACTTATAATCGTTTTACAAAAAAAAAAAAAGACTGGGAAATGGAATCTAAAAAGTATGTCTTATCAGAGCCATGAAGTTTGTTTACAAACAGAAAAGCTGTTTTGACCACAGATAAACATACAACTTCGATTCTCACATCTTTTGGGATGAAATTCATGTGTTACGTTAATGGAGAACAAATAAAAGTGCTCGCTTCTTCATCACTATAAAGTGAATTTATGTGTTATCTCCAATGAATGCATTAAACTTGGAAATCCATGTAGCAAATAATACCTAAAAGAAATCAACCATAACAGTTTATCGGCCTTAACTCAAATTCTAATAGCTATCTGTTAAATATAAACAGTATTTAAGGATAAATCTATAAAAGGAGAATCTCGTTTAGCATTATCAGAAATTTAATTATGAAAGAAAGAGCCAAAAAAGATTTGTTCACAAAATTAGAGACATTGTCGACGCTTTTTGATAAGAATGTAGAGGTAGATAGATATCTCTAATATGGGTATGAACAAGTTACTATTAAAAAGAATCACCTTTGAAATATCTATAAAAAGTTTTAATACGACTAAAAGTATTAGAATCATGTTCTAAAAATGAAACTCTTTCTAATTTATAATGCTGTAAGACCTTAGATAGTAGAGTAAAAAGGTAATAAAATTATTTGATATTCGATTTGTATGGTATTTCAACGACATAAAGCACGGCAACAGGCCTTAAGAAATGTTCAATACTTCTTTTTAACTCGCCAAATTGCCTTTTTAGTTGTCCTGTCTATGTGATGACTGATTGAGAAACGACTTTCTTGAAATCATCCACCAATAAGACACCATCTCGATTTTAACAGTGTGTAAAGGTTGTCATTCCCCAACGGTAACCTGAATTCATTCAATATCATTTCCAAAACGTGTAGTTGGGACTATTGCCAACTATTTAAATGAAATTCATTCGATTCAATCGTTTTCTTTTTCTCACAGAAGACTATATTTAATAATATTATAAAATAATCTGTGATAAAATTTAGCTTTTGTATGTCTTGTCCTTTTTGCTTTTGAATTTCCATTTGAAAGCAATATATAATGGGAAATATACTTTGATGTCCTTAATGAATTACTCGCATTAAAATATTTAGACAACAGCGAAAATCATTTTGTTTGTAATTAGAATTTTGATAAAAAAAAAACACATAATTTCTTTATATTTTCATCCATAAATTTATTTATGAATCAAATAAAAAATATTAGAACAAAACCAGCAAATGTGTTTTGTTGTTTTATTATATATTTAGATAAATATATAAGCAAATAAAGCACTGTAGTCAAGACATTTATCTTATTTTGCTTTCGATGCCTGACTTTATGTGCATCAGTCACCCCGTTAATATGTAATTGTCTCTCTTCAAAAACAAAATAAAGGACTTGATATTCAATTATGCTTTTGTCTGTTCACTAACAGTTCATTATTTTACTCAGCCTAAAGAAATGTGAATGTGGAAAGCAAGTAATCTATTCTTATAAAACATATCTTTGAAAGATAAAATGATAAACGAATTATATTTAAAAATACTTTTTTACAGTTGCATAATAAATGGTAAGTTGTCAACTGAAAATTAAATCAGGTTATTCATAATCATTATTTGTATATTTTTATGTCTCACGTGTGTGGATTACATAAAGAGAATATTTTTAGAACTTTAGATATATTACAGGAAACTTCATTTTTTCATTATTCACACTTCATTATTCATTTTTCTCTTTTCAAGTAGTTTATTCAGAGTTTTGTATGCATGCACGGCTTACACTATTGAGCTAAATATCACAATTTCAGATGTCCAAACTCTGAACCTATTGATTTGGAAGTAAGCCAATTAAAAAATTATGAATGCTCATCGTAATGAAAAAGGTTTTACAGCCGTAACGACTTTCAGGAATGAAACTCACCTGCTGGAGTCTTCCATCTCCGCTCTGAGGGAGGTTTCTTTCACATAAACGGATATCCGCTCGGTCATCATGGACAGGACGAGAGCCAGGTGGATGGGCTGGTCCGCATGCTTCCAGAGAGTCTTGGCCAGGAGGATCCGGTTGGTGAAGGTGGCCCAGAAGCAGAGGATGACCTTGGCCTTCCTCTCGGCGGCCGTCGGGTCGGTGACGTACATGCCCATGGCATTCAGCGACAGCTCCTGCGCGCGCACGAAGCTCTCCATGGACGTCGTCTTCTGAATCAGCCAGTTCAGGTCCGTCTCGATGAAGTTCTTGGGGATACTGGTCAGCTGGCAGAAAGAAAGCATCTCTCAGATATTACGACAACATGGGAAAATACCATTCACTACCCACGTATTTAATTTTGAAATTTCTATTCTGACAGTCGTTTTTGAATGAAAGGAAAATCTCCTAAGCAGTAAGTTTTTAAACAAGTAAGAATTGCTAATATTATATTTTATAGTAAGAAATGCAATACTTCACCTGAATATCATCAAACTTTATTAATTTATTCTCATTAAAAATGACGTTGAAAGGAAATTGAGTGATAACAATGAAATGAGCGGTCGCTTCAATTTGATATGTAAGCATATTTTATTTTTCAATTAATTTTTGTTAATCATAATAATTCTAATAAAAATTCATCGCTTTGACGAATAAGAAATGAATCCAAATGTAAAATATCTTGCTTTTACTTTAAACAAAAGTTCGCATTTTAAAAAATAAAAGGATTTTAATATTTTGTATTAATAATGTATTTAAGAGAACAAATACCAATACAAGTTTATCAATGTAACGTATGACAATTATTGGACTCAATCCATAAAGATGACAGATGCAGAGATATAGATAAAGATGTACCTACCGGACCATATCCAAGAGCACCTTCCCAGCAGACAGACTGGAAAAACTCGTGATGCCGCACCTTTTTAAAGAGGAAGGTGAGGCGGCGAGGGGTGAGGTACTTGTGCACTTGGAAGCCCTGGCTTAAGAAGAGATCTACGAAGCTCTCCCTGTTGGGGCGGAGCAGCGCCTCTTCAAACACATCTTTCTCTACCTGCAATTCACCATTCAATGCAATAACTTCTCAAATTTCATTCGATTTGTTTTTAGCAAATAAACTTCTAAAAAAAATGCTAAATATCGTTTTACTTTTCCTAAATTCTATCTCGAAGCCTCCCTGCATGAGTCCTTAACTTTGAGAACCAATATGTTATGGTTATTGAGATTTGCTAGTGAATACAGAAACAATACCGAATCGTTATAAATATTACAGGTGTTGTTGTACAGTCAGTAAATGGACTTGCTTTACCATATGAGTTACGGAAACCCTACAAGGGTTACACTGCTAAGTGGTCGGCATCGGGTTGCAGTTCTTGCCTGGGCAGGAGAGCACTGAGACTGGAGTGTAGAGTACTGGAAACGAGTAGCATGGAGTGATGAATCTCGATTCCGATTATATAACGCCGACGGGAAACTCAGAATATGGCGTCAAGGTCATGAAGTCATGGATCCTGCATGCCAGGTTGGAACTGTACAAAAGCATGATGGCTCAATCATGGTATTTGGTGTTCAGTTTGGGATCTTTGGTGGATCTAGTACTAACCTCTTTCAATGCAATTTGATACATAAAGTTTCTGGGTAATCAATTCTATCTGAAATTCCTAGTTCCCAAGCATATTTGTTACACAGTTTTATTGACTCACTGACGACTGAATCAACAGTACCCTACCCAAGCGTTGGAAGTGCTGCTACTATGCCACCAGGTGGTTGAAATGTGAAATCCGTTATATTTCATAGAATAACTAGGTATTTCATGGAATCAGTTAACGTATATGAAATTATTGAATTCCATGATATAACTATAACTAGAATAACGATTATTTTATCGTTCAGGTATGAAATATGGCATTCGAAAGATCTTTGAATCGGTTCTGGTTTCTTTAACTAATTTTGAACCGCCTATGGCTGCCTTGTAATGACGCTTCATTCCGTTGCTTTTAAACGGTGTATTTGTTAGCATTTTGGGATAATTGAATCTCTTTGTTTTCACTTAAACTTAATTTCTTTTTATTCATTTAAACATTCACAAAAGGGATAAGATATTTTTCAAGTGATCTTAGTTATTTACAATCACAAATAATATTAAAATAACACTTTAAAATTGCTTACTTACCTTTTGAAAGATCTATCACTAGTTATTTTATAGAATAACTAAGTAAAATATGAAATGCTTCATCATTTGCGTAATTCAATTGACTTGTTTAGCTATTTCAAGAAACAGCTATTTATTCTATTAAATAACTGAATTGCACACTTTAACGGTAACATGCATATCGACAGATTAGGTAGACAAATGCTGCTCACTTCAATCACTACTTGTATTTTGAGGACACGCAGTGAAAAATATAAGGACTTTAAAATTGCCAGAAAGGAATTAATACGAAATGCTGATTCTTTCAGTAATGGAGTGCAAAGTTTTTTTTTTTTTATATTTTATTATTGGACTATTATACATTACATCCCAGCATTAGAGTATGTCGTAAAAAATCATACTTCCTTTCCAATGTTGAAACATTTTTAATAGCTTTACAAAAAATAACATCAAAATGTATACTTTTATAAGTTGTACAAGTTGCATAATCTAGAGTGTAATTAAATTTGTATGAATCTTATTGGCGGGGGTAATTATACTACATCATCGTTCAACTGGTAATCCACAGTCATAACATATTGTAGATTTGTGTCATATTATAATGCATGTAATAAAATTTTTTTGTTGGTTCTAACATATCATTTTCGAAATATGAGCCTTATTCTACTGAGATAGTGCAAGTGTTTCCTATTATTATTTACAAGATTAACATATTGTATTCATGTATATTTCTGCTGTATGCAAAATAATGCGATGTTCTGTAACATTAGATAAAGTCGAATGTCTTGTTTGAAGATGATTTAATCGTATTCTAACTTCTCTCCTCCGAGAGTAATGAAAAATGACATAATTCAGATTTCTGTTTCAAATTTTTTGACCAATTATTGCACCCCACTGAAAGTAGACGAAAATTTATTTATGACATCATTCTATCTCTAGAGTGGTTTTGGGTCGGAAAAGAATGCGAGATCAGAAATTAGTAACACTCTAGAAATCTTAAAGAATCAAACCACGGTTGTTAATGATAGGGATCCCTTAGAAAATAATTTCAAAAACAAATCAAAATTTTTCACATATCTTTTTTTTTATTCCCTTCTTATATTGTAATTTACTTTCATTAAAACTTGATGAACATAGGTGATAACTAAACGGCGAGGTTCTTTGGCACACCTGATCACAAAACTTTGTGCAAGAACGTCCTCAGATTTCGCATCCCTTAGGATATTGAGATTTTCGATGTAGTTTACTGGAAATGATGGTAATTCTTTCTACAAATAAGAAATTCCATCTTTTTTCAAGATTAAATGAAAATAATATACAGAAAATCAATTCTAAAATTTATTTTGCATTGAATTCTAAGCTGAAGCTTAACCAATATATATTATGTGTCTGCCAGGAAATATTTAATACAATTTAGTATCCCCTGTTGATCAGAAGAGATTCTATTAATTTTAAAAATAAACTTTTTCTATTAATTTTTTGTAGATATAATGGAAATTCTAATTCCTATATTTTTTCGTAAGAAAATTCATTGTAGAAAATGAAAAGATTTTATCCTTTGAATATATTTGAAGTGAAAGATGTTTTTATTATTTTAAATCCTAATAAATAATGACAAAATTATTTTTTAATATCAATATTCAAATAGAATATTTTTTACATGATTTTTACTTCTGTGTAAAGTAACTTTTCCTTATAAATTAATATTTTCCAAATTTGGAACGACTGATTTACTTACCTTGAATTTATTTGAAGGATCTTTGAGGAAAACTTCGGTCATGGCCACCTGAGGACTGTTCCAGTCCAGGGTCAGGTACAAATCCTTATGCATTTGTGCGTGCCAGTTAGTGTTGTCAATCACTTGAGCTACAATATTAACGACACACAAAATAGTTTCATTTATTTACATAGTTGCTCTAAAGCATGTTCAATTTCTTTCTTATTTTTCCCCTATTTTAAAATTATTAACCCCTTTCAAAAGATTTAATTATCAAATATATTGAGAATGGACATTTTTTACTTCATTCACAAACTATATATTTAAAAAATATCAAAAATATTATATATAAATTTGCTAAGTGTTTTTTAATTTTTACACGTTCGAATACGATATAAATAGGTTGTTATTACACAAGCTTATCCAAAAGAAATAGACTAGGGAAAAACAGAAGACATTTTAATAATATGCTCTTATTTAAAAACTCATCTACAGTAAATTCAAAGCAACATTAATCCCCTGAAACAAACTTTATAATTTTATAATCTAATAGTTCTTTGTACAAGAAATATTCGTATTTACTAAATAAAAATTACTATATATATGAAAACTGTCATTTTAACAATTCGCGACACATTATAAACAATATGAATTTGACACATAAAATAAACAATTTAGTTGATGCATACAAAAATAAAAAAAACTTTCCCACACATCAACGTTAAGAGAAAATATATTTCTAGAATAATTTTATCGAAAATACGCATTCTTTATATCACTTGTTCAAACTTTGGTTCATTTCTTCAAAGAAATATCGCAGCATTTGTGTAGCTTATTTATAAAATATTAAAGGAATTTTATCAAAATAAAATAAATGTTTCGCCATTGTTTGAATAAAGAGAAAATACAAATAGCCATGATCAAATGTTATGAGAGGGCTCACTTAAAGAAGAGGGATATAGTTAAAAAATTATGAAAAAACCATTTGAATACCTTCAAAGTGTATCATTTCATCAGAATAAAAAAAATAACTTCAAAGTTTACCCTCGTATATTTTAAAAAATATGAACGTAGAATTTATACTTTTAATCTTCTCGATATGAATTATTTAATAAACTCGGTTGGAATGCAGAAAATTATGTAGGAGGAGCGGTGTAAAAATTTAATTTTTCAGCTTCAAAAAATTATATTGTCTTTGAAATCAATATGTAATATGATAGTCAGAAGTTTGGCTCTTATGACAATTATTTTACTTCAACTAAAACTGCTCTGGACATAATAAAATATTTCGACACGTGACAAAGTCGAAATTTGATTTCTTCTCCAAACTAGATATGTGAAGTGTCTTTACGACAACGACGCTCTTCCTTTAACTTGGCCAGGTAGACGCCTCTTTTTCTCAATACGTAATCAGATAACATACATAAGGAAATATTTAGTAGTGTCTACATAACTTTCAAAATATTTGCTCAGATATGTAATTTTTTTTTACTTGATTCTGCACACATTTAATGGCTCCGTTGCTAGAGTTTCATGGGTTGCCCCCGTTCATCTGCGACGCCCAAAGTATTGCTGCCGCTGTGGAGAGAAAGATGCTATCTCAAGTGTGATTCAAAATGAAGGATGGCCAAGCATTGCAAAGCCTTAAGGTACAGTCAGGGCCACATCAACACGTATGTATGTTTTCTGAGTACGATAGTTTTTGGCTGAATCGAGGAACCTTCATACTTGAGAAGGACTTTTTTCTAAACAATGTTACTAAAGCAATTTATATTTAAGAAATACATAAAAGTTACTTTTAAAAACTTCATTTATTTGCGTTTCGGAAACCAATAATTGAAAAAAAAACTCAATTTAATTTTATGAGTGTTTGACTATAAAGTTGGAAAAAGTGGTGTTTACTTGCATTTGAATAAAGATCTCAGGAGATGGTTTCCCAAATTCTCAAGATTGCAGCTGTGCTCATAGATATTTAGGACAGTCAGGTATACTTGTTCGTTCTAATAAAAAGAAAAACCATTTTATTAAATTTAAATGTTATTTTAGTGGCATTGATTTAGTAAATGGCAACAGAAAAGACCTGGTTGGCATGGCGCACGCAGTCCATGATTCTGTCACGAAAGATGTTCCTCGATAAGCTGTTGTCTCTCAGTTTCGGAAACTTCTCCGAAATTTTCCGAGAAAGCTCTGGTTTCAGGTAATTTTCACAAAACTCTGCATCAGCAACACCTTGGGGTCTAAAAATATTATTTCTGTTCCACAAATAGCATTTAAAATATTTCTGAAATAGAGGCTATTAATTAAAAATATAAATTAAATGCTTTTAAGAACTTTGAAGGGAAATCATTTTTGAAAAGTGCTGCAGAGCTGATTCATTCTGTTCATTTATATACCTTTTTTTGGCCTGTGGACCACATAAAAGAAAACGCAATAATACCTTTACAAATGTGGTTATAACACAGCTTCAATTATGGTGCATAGAGACCTTACAGAAAGGCTATTTGAGACGAGGCGATGCTCTGCTGAACTTAAAGGAATAAAAACACTTTTTTAAGTGAAAGATTGTAATAAAAATTATGGTTGAGCATTGGATATATTAATGTAGTTTGTACTGGGGTAATCACTTAATGTAAACAAATTCAAGAAATTGTTTTAATTAAAATGCATTCCCTTTCCAATGAAATTAAATAGCCTGATAGAAAAGGTGTCTCTCCTGTGTCCGGAAGGCTGGAAGTTCAATACCTGGCTCTGATAAAGATCATGAGAGGACATGTATGCATTTGTCTCTAGTAGTATTTACTAGTGTGGGGCTAGAGACTTAAGAAGAGAGTGAGAGGCCAGGTACCGATTTCATCACTTCGGCAGTAGAAAATATCCATTCAAAGACATCATTAGTCTCAGGAGGAATCAGGACGAAGGGAACATCTAAGGAATACTGTGTCAACTCCTCGCGATACTGACCATCGATTTAAGTCAATCGTCATAAACTGGGGATCGTTCCAATCGGAAAATGCGAACGGTGTCACCAACAGATTTAAAAATGTGACGCAAAAAATTTTTGTTCTTCACAATTTATTGAATATTTTTTTAGTTGTTTCTATGTGACGCATCAGTATTTGTATTTTCTATTAGCAAATCGAAAATAAATGGCCACGCCTTTATCTGAACAGTTCGCGCATTCGATTCCCATTCGGGTGCAAAATTTCATAAATTATCACCGATTTAATTATTCTTTACATAAATTGACGGAACAGAGTTTTCCTGGAAGGCAACTGTTTGTTAGTTTCAAGCTGTATTTTTAATTAAGACTAACAGAATATAGAAAGTGTGCATCCAGTATTTGAAGAAAAATTGCGATTCACAAGAACAAAGATCTTTATTAATTTATTAAAGATATTTACTATTATTCGTTTAAAAGATCTTTTCGCTACCAATTAACTAAAAGCAAGAGGAAAAGAAAATCGCTTCAGTCAGGCGTTATTAGCAGACGCATTCATTACAATTCTCCTTCAAATGATGCTTTGCATCGTGTTACTGAAAACAAATCTAATGACATGGAAATGTTTGAAAATGTTTCTAGTTTCGAAATATTGAATTCAGAATTCTTTTCATCGGCATTTCAATGCACTTTGGCGCAGTAATGCAACGCCAAAAACACGATTGTTGATGATGATAAATACAATAATTTTTCACAAATTGAAAAGAAATGGTAAATACCATTACTTTTTAAAACGAATGTGAGAATGTCGGAAGAAAAGAGAATTTTATGCCCTTACTATTTTTCCCTATACTCTTTGGTAATGCATAGATGATCATTTAAAAAAGAAATATACCAAGCACCTTTTAATGAAGCAAAAGTTCCGAAGCGGAATGTTATATCGATTAAATTAATTACATCGTGGTGTAAGTATCCTTTCAAGGAAATAATCGTTAATTATTGCTTCCATTAATTATAAGTGTTTTGAAATGAAACAGCGTTTAAAGTTAGCCCGAACATATCGCAAGTTTCACTAAATTTTTTATAGAGATGTTCTTAACCTAATTATTTGTCTTAACCTTACTCTATTTGTCTACCCAAATATTGGGTAGACAAATAGAATAAGGATATAATCACTTGTTTTCTGTAAAGTAAAGGGAAATTTTCAATTATATGACAGTGATTTCAATCAGGCGGTCCCATCCAATGTTCCACAATTTCAAGCCATTTGTGAATCCATTTTAATTTTTGTTATAAATACCATGTTTACCATCTAAGAAACACACAGGAATGAATATTGTCACTGAGAGATCAGTTTTCGCTCAAAACGTGAATTACTTTGGATGAAATTCCCAGATTTCCAACCATTATAATCCATGCCTGACGTGCTCTCGAAAGCGTTAATGATAGTTCAACCAGAAGCCACAGAATTTCATGACATGAAGGTTGAGTCCATGTGCTACAGGGGATTCGAATGTCACCTCTAAAAGCCAAACGCATTTTAAGTTGAATGCTTGCAAGCGAAATTTACAGAAAAGTAACAAACATTTTAATATACCGAAACTTGTGAGGTCATTTTTGAGCGACTATTTTTGTGATGGAAATTTCACACATTTTGGAATATAACTGACGAAATTATCAGAGAAAAATAAAATGGTGTTAAAGGTCATTTAGTTTCTTTGAATTTTCATATGTATTTCATCCATTACATGAATATTGAGTCAGTCAAGTACATTACATATGCATTGCGCGTTACTATAGTACGAACTAGATTTCTATATGCAGTACTTTTCATGTTCCCAAAAATAATTGCGCTATTTTCGTAAAATCCACTTCTTTACTTTGCCTTACTATCCTGAATATATTGAGATTTTGTGCTATTTTCTATATGAGATTTTTTCATGTGATGCCTATTCATTTCATGAAAAAATATAATCTAATTTTGCTGTGAAATCCAATTTTATATATACTACTGGCCATTAAAATTGCTACACCAGGAACAAATGCAGATAACAAAATGATATTTATTGGATAAATATATTATACTAGAAATAACAAGTGATTTAATTTTCAAAAAAATTGGCTAGATAGATCCTGAGAAATCATTACCCAGAACAAAAAATCTGGCAGTAATAACAGCAGTTATACGCCTGGGCATTCAGTCAAACAGAGATTGGATTGCATGTACAGGTACAGATGCCCATGCAGCTTCAACACGATGCCACAGTTCATCAACCATAGTGACTGGCGTTTGGTGACGAGACAGTCTCTCGGCAACCATTGACCAGACGTTTTCTATTGGTGAAAGATCTGGAGAACGTGCTGGCCAGGGCAACAGCCGAACATGTTCCGTACCAAGGAAGGTCCGTACAATATCGGCAACATGCGGTCGGCCATTATCCTGCTGAAAGGTAGGATTTCGCAGGGCTCGAATAAAGGGTAGAGCCACGGGTCGTAACACACCAGAAATGTAACGTGCATTGTTCAAAGCACCGTCAATGCGATCAAGAGGTGACCGAGACGTGTATCCAATGGCACCCCATACCATCACGCCAGGTGATGGGCCAGTATGACGATGACGAATGCACGCTACCAGTGTGCGTTCACCACGATGCCACCAAACACGGATGCGACCATCATGATGCTGTACACAGAACCTGGATTCATCTGAAAAGATGTCGTCTCGTCATTCGTGCGCCCAGGTTCGTCGTTGATCACACCATTGAAGGAGCTCTTGTCTATGACGCAGCGTCAAGGGAAGCCGCAGCCATGGTCTCCGAGCTAAGAGTCCATGCTGCTGCAAACGTCGTCGAACTGTTCGTGCAGACACTTGTTTTCTTCCAAACGAACCCGTTTCTTGACTCACGGCTCGTGACATAGTTGCACGATCCATCACGGCCATGCGGATAATATACCTGTCTTCTCGGCTGCTAGTGATAGGTGACCGTTGATATCCCGCATAGCATTCCGTATTACCGTCCTGAACCCATCGATTCCATATGCTGCTAACAGTCATTGGATCTCGACCGACGCGAGCAGCTATACTGCAATAAGATAAACCGCAATCCCGGTACGCTACAATTCGACCTTTATCAAAGTCAGAAACGTGCTGGCACGCATTTCTCCTTCTTACACAAGGCATCACAACAACTTTTCACCAGGCAACCACGTTCAAATGCAATTTGTGTATGAGGAAGCGGCTGAACAATTTCCTCATTTAAACACAATGTAGGAGTCGCTACTGGCGCCTACTTTGTCTGAATGCGCTGAAAAGCTAATCATTTGCATATCACAGCACCTTCTTCCTTTCGTATAAATTTCACGTCTGTAGCATGTCGCCTTCTTGGTGTAGCAATTTTAATGGCCAGTAGTGTTGCAGTCATTATGAAGTTTTGTAAGATTTTTTATTCAATTTCTACTATGCGCGATTCAAACAAAAACATGTTT
>JAPDSC010048960.1:8174-19378 GCA_026290005.1 Latrodectus geometricus
TCTGTGTTTGCTCTTGGAATTGCATGTATCCATTGGCATTTTAAATCTTCTTCTCGAGGAAATCGAAAACAAGAAACTTTAGGGGTTTTGTATTATAATTGTCCTTGTAAGCAGCAACGCGGCATTTAAACGACATATTCTTGATAATTAAAGTAAAAATACAGGATGAATATATAATAAAATTGTTTCTTTTTATCATATATTGAAGTTGATTTTGATTGAAATCTTGAGAAACAGTTTTTTATTAAGACATTATACTGCATGGTAAGCGACACAGTAAATAACACTGAAAGCGTCAGCCTGCGAATAAAACGTCACAGTCATTTAGTCACATGATAGACAGGCATTTCAGTATCAAAAGGTACTGGCTGGTAGACATACTGTTAGTGCTCTTGTTTTTGATTCAGAAGTACAAGGAATCTCCGAATCTTACCTAGAGCATGGATGTTAGTCATGGTTCATAATCCACTTTAAACCATAAGTCCCTGTATAATTAGCCCTCATGAGAAAAATGTCATCAATGAGCTACAAACAATGCTTAAAATTGACATTCTAGGCTTTTATGAATGCATGCTTGGAATGATGTTAGAAAAAAAGATATCTAAATAGTTTAAACTTGTGTGCAGTAAACTTTTATAACAAAAGAAAGACAAAAAAATACATCTGATAGCTTGAGTGAAGATAGGTTATTTATTTATGAGATAACACTAAGAAATCTACTGCTTCAGAATTTCTCTTTAGTACTCTTTTAATCTAGATTATTCTTAAGAATTATTAGATGAGAAATAATTGGGAATATAATAAATGTAAATGAAATAGAACTTTCAGATACCATATATGAAGAAAAGGACTTAATCATGAAAAACAGGTAGATAAACAGTAACAAGATAAATTTACTTTATTTTAGATAAATTTAGAAAAAAAAACAGTGAAAAAAATGTTTCTTTTAAAAAATAGTTTTTAAATAGAAAAATGCAAATGATCATACTCTTTAATAGATCTTCCTCAGTAAAATGAAAATAGTAGTATATAACTGTTTTTAATTAATTTTATTTTGAAGTATTTTTATGTATGTTTCATGTAAACATGTAAATAATGTTTTTAAAAATAAGCGTATATATGCATACACATATTACACACACACACACATATATATATATATATATATATATATATATATATATATATATATATACTACTGGCCATTAAAATTGGTACACCAAGAAGAAATGCAAATAACAAAATGATATTTATTGGGCAAATATATTATACTAGAAATAACAAGTGATTAAATTTTCAAAAAATTTGGCTGGATAGATCCTGAGAAATCAGTACCCAGAACAACCACCTCTAGTGGTATTAACAGCAGTTATACGCCTGGGCATTGAGTCAGAGATTGGATTGCATGTACAGGTAAAGGTGCCCATGCAGCTTCAACACGATGCCACAGTTCATCAACCGTAGTGACTGGCGTTTGGTGACGAGCCAGTCGCTCGGCAACCATTGACCAGACGTTTTCTATTGGTGAAAGATCTGGAGAACGTGCTGGCAAGGGCAACAGCCAAACATGTTCCGTATCAAGGAAGGTCCGTAAAATACCGGTAACATGCGGTCGGCCATTATCCTGCTGAAACGTAGGATTTCGCAGGGCTCAAATAAAGGGTAAAGGGTCGTAACACACCAGAAATGTAACGTGCACTGTTCAAAGCACCGCCAATGCGAACAAGAGGTGACCGAGACGTGTATCCAATGGCACCCATACCATCACGCCCGGTGATGGGCCAGTATGACGATGACGAATGCACGCTGTCAGTGTGCGTTCACCACGATGCCGCCAAACACGGACCATCATGATGCTGTACACAGAACCTAGATTCATCTGAAAAAATGACGTCTCGCCATTCGTGCGCCCAGGTTCGTTGTTGATCACACCATTGAAGGCGCTCTTGTCTATGACGCAGCGTCAAGGGAAGCCGCAGCCATGGTCTCCGAGCTGAGAGTTCGTGCTACTGCAAACGTCGTCGAACTGTTCGTGCAGACACTTGTTGTCTTCCAAACGACCCCGTTTCTTGACTCACGGCTCGTGACGTGGTTGCACGATCCATTACCGATCCATTACCATAGGTGGCCGTTGAGATCCCGCATGGCGTTCCGTATTACCGTCCTGAACCCATCGATTTCATATTCTGCTAACAGTCATTGGATCTCGACCGACGCGAGCAGCAATACTGCGATAAGATAAACCGCAATCACGGTACGCTACAATTCGACCTTTATCAAAGTCAGAAACGTGTTGGTACGCATTTCTCCTTCTTACACGAAGCATCACAACAACTTTTCACCAGGCAACAACATTCAAATGCAATTTGTGTATGAGGAACCGGCTAAATAATTTCCTCATTAAACACAATGTAGGTGTCGCTACTGGCGCCTGCTTTGTCTGATTGCGCTGAAAAGCTAATCATTTGCATAACACAGCACCTTCTTCCTTTCGTATAAATTTCACGTCTGTAGCATGTCGCCTTCTTATATATATATATATACACAAATAAATTTTTCTTTATCAAAAAAGTCAAAAAGCAATTGACATATTGACAGTGAATTAAAAGTGATAATTATTTGCGGTTGAACATTTATTAAAAGTTACAACCACATAAATTAATTATTTATAGTCTCTGAACTTTGTTCAATATAACTAATTTTTAACAAAAAAAATTCTTTCAACTTTTAAGGAATTTTTTTTTTTTTTGACAGAAATTGTTCAAATAAAAATGTTTGAAATTCAATAAGCAACTTTCTATTTATAAGATATTTAAATATTTATATTCTTTTCTGATAACAGTATTTTATATAATTATTGGTTTAGAACAATATAACAACAATGCTTGTATTCTATTTAAAAACATTTGAGAGGAAACCTACTGCAGAAGAAATCACTTGTGTATTCTATTCAAACTGATTCTATTTAAAAATTAACTAAACTTTCTTCTAGAAATTCCCTCATATTTTTTTTAATCCTATACAAAGAAGTGAAATTTATTTATTTTAACAAATAAGGTTGTCATAAAAATGTCTCGCTCCTAATAAATAATGTAGATAAACATGTCTTTAGGATTATTTTTTCCCCATAAATTACATTTTGTTTGCAGCATTTTCGAGGAAAACTTGTTTAAAAAAAAAGGAAAGGAGGAAATATTTCTTAAGTATTTAGATCAGTTGGAAAAATAAACTAAGAAACTTTGTTTCTTATTCTTTTGTAAGTGATTTATTATTGCAGATTATTTGTTTGATTCTGTTTTTATATTCTAAATATTATTTTTATGGACTCATGATGAGCTATTGATTGGTCATGAAATTTTTTGGTTCAGTCAAAGCAATCTTAAATAATGGAAAAGTGTTACTCTACTTCTATATATATATCTTCCGGGTATGTTCATTGATACTGCGCAATAAATAGCATAAGAACCAAATGTTATCATAAGGTATATTTAATTTCCATAATTTATTAATGTTTTCCACGTTAACTTTTCAAAGTTAATGTGCCATCTTCACGTGTTGCTAAGGAGGATACCGTGAAACTTCCTAAACACCAACCCAAACACATTTGTATGCAGAAATTGAAACAGCGTTAATTTCACGTGTTTCGATAGAGACTAGTATCAAACCTAGGACCTTATACTTCGAAGATTGCAAATCTACTGCAAGGCAATGTTTAGTTCAAAAGTGCGTGCTTGAGAGTTTTTCCGACTCTTCTTTTGTTACACCCGATTAAAGATCATTGTCTGTGAAAATACTGAAAGACAACCAAGGTATAAGTATTCAAACACTTTAATGAAGCTTTCTGCCGATAGCTTATCAGAAGAAAGCCTTAATTCTATATGAGGTATCATAGGATTCTTCTGTTATTTATGAGGAATTCTAGTATATGCTTTAAATTTAATATTAATAATTAGTTTACTACAGCATTCATCTAAGGAAGTTAGATTTCAATATTTACTAGTCATTAGTAATTTAGTTTGTAACTAAAAATGAAAAAGATAATGAATAAAGAACATTTTGTGTACTTTACCCATTATTTTTTTAATTTATGATTATAATTGATAATAAAAGAAGCCATCAATGCAGAAAATGTTTAAAGATAAAACCTAATATAAAAATATCGCTAATATAAAAATATAATGAAATTTTTCAAAATTAGTAAATTAAATATCATTTATATAGTATTAATGAAAACGTCAGATGTTATTACTGATAATGATTAAACATTATTGATATTTAAGAAACTAGTCCTGAATTAGTGACGTGTTCTTTCAAGTACATTGGAATTAATCAAATGTAATAGATTTAAATGAAGTTATATAAAAAAAATTTCGAAGCTCTTACAAATACTATTTACAAATATGAAATGAAAATTTTATTTGGGAAACTAAAAATAATACATTTGAAATCGGCAAATATTTTTTAACCCTAAAACCATCATCAAAGTAAAGTCTAATATCCATTAGATATTTTATTTAAGAAATTATAGAAAGCGAAATTAATTCAAAACTATTTATATGATATAATCAGTTAAAAAAAAATTACAAGTAAAAGTTTGCTAGTGCATTATATAAATTTATATTTAAAATATATTTCAAATTTATATGCTACGAAGAGAGTATTTTTAGCCTCTAAAACTTACATAACTAAGCAAAAATATTCTAAATGTTGTAACATTTCTCTTTTACTGCTTTAAATATTTGGAATGTTTGGAAAAACGTATTGTATTTACAATTACGTCACGTGAAAATTCTATTTAAACATAAACTGCTTTTTAAGTTCCATTAAAATATGTATATATATAAAAGAGGATTAATATAAATTATTTTGGCTTACAAATTTATAATTAAACTCAAAAGGATAATATTGTTACAAAAATAAATATTGATAAAATAATTTTTAATAGCACTACTAAATAAATGAAATCAATTTGCAATACCTAACTTATAAAATTTTTTTTCTGTAAAAAGGTTTTAAAAAAATTTCCTAAATGTGTAATTTAATTACCTATAAAGCAATTTTTATTAAAGTATATCTTATTAATATATGATCTTTAAGTTTTCATTTTGAAATGATAAGTTTTTCAAGTATTATGAGTAAACAGTGCAAAACTAATAAATTCCTATATGCTCCATATTTTATTTTATTTCTGATGGCGAGCACCCTTGTGCAAGTAAGTACATTAGCCCATTTGCCGCAACAAGGACTTAAACTGCTACTCATTTTATCATTACCCGGTGGGCACCTGTGAACCAAGTCACGGAGGTACGAGTAGCATCGCCCACGCCTCACCACCACAAACCCGTTTATAGGGCGGGCCACACTCATCGATCATCAGGGGAAAGAACAAGAAACACAGAGAGAGCGAAAGAGAAAGTACATCCATGCCCGAGCCGGGATTCAAACCCAGGTCCTCCCCATCCGTAGTCAGCTACGATAACCACTAGACAGCTGGGCGGCTTAAACAAAAGATTTCATTGAACATTCTTACCAGCCCTTCGAATTGCTTGAATCATTTGAAATTGAAAATATTATCAATGTATTCTTGCTCTCCTTTGTCTTCAGGCAGACTTCATTTCTGACTCGAGTCCTTTAACTTGGTCACATGATACTTTGAATTCATGAATGTAACACAGTTGTGCATTTTGTTGTTAGAGATAGACATCTACTGAATTTCTGCAAACCACTCTGTATGACTGTTGACAATATATTGATTCTAAGTTTAACTTATGGTCTTCGTTTCTGAATGATAAGAATTGTGAAATCACAATTTGATATACTGCAAAGCAGAAAAACTATAATTTTATCTCAGATAAAGTCATACATTTAATTCTCTTCTTCGAAACTTAATTTAAAACTTTCTTCTCCTTAAATAACTTTCAAGTGACATTCTTAAGAAAACTAGTGTAAAATTTCTTTACTTTCTTAAAATATGTTAAAAAAATTTACTAATTACATTTTGTTTTAACAGTAAAAGAAACACTACTTTTACTATTAAAAAGCTATAGAATTGCTTGCATAGCTTCATTTTAGTACAGCATCTTTTACTTATGATTAATATTGTTATTTCTGTTTGTGTAATTAGAAGTGTATGTATAATAATGCCGTTTATAATCAATAGAGTATGCATAATTTGGCATGCAGGTTTTTGAATTTAATGAAATTTTTCAGACATTGATGATTCGTAAGGAAGTTAAAACATACATCACCTGTTATATTTTAGGATCTATTAAAAAACTGCTATATCCTCACATAAAGAACTAAGGGAATACCAAGCAAATAGTGATATGCATTACAATTGGTATATTGCTATCTGATTGTCAAAGAATTTAAAATATATATTCCTTATCAACTGGAAAGACAACTTATGCTGATGAAATGTTGTCACTTCCAACAAAGAAGTTAAATACGAATAGAAAGTTATATCTCAAATAATTACATTTAGCATGACCAATTCAATCAAAACATTGCACATACTTGTAAAAATATTTTTGTCAAACCATAATAATGAGTAAAAGAAGATTTGCTGCGTAATTTGTCAAATTCTCCAAAGATTTGTATGATAATTGGAAAAGTGGCACAAATCCTCTAAAAAAATTAAAGATAATTAATAAAAGTCAAAAATATAAGGCTTAATATAAAATGTTGTTAAATGTGGAGAATGATTTATGGAATCGGAAATTTGTTTCTGGAAGAAAAATAAGTTTGATCATATGTGCCTTATAATTAGAAATTATATTAGTTTGGGGAAAAAGAAATCCATTATTTTCACGTGAACTTTATGTAACTTCTTTTGGATTCGCTTTGTATAAAGGTTTAAAACAGTTTTCATGTAGATTTTTAGGTCTTGCGCGTTACGACTGCTGTCATGCGCTCAACTACGACCATTTTTGATATTTTACAGACATTTTCGATCATGTTGTACCCACATGCGAGGTGCATCTCTAACTTCAAAAATACCCGAACGGAATCGACGAAACAAAAATTGTACGTAACTGGTTATTACAGTCTTATATAGGACGATAAACAACTTTCACAATTTTAGCCACCTGGCTATCTTTTTCGCCGTTACAAGAGAAAAACGAAAATGTATCGAATTTTCTGTTTGTTTCCTTCCAATTTTAAAACCTTGTACTCGTAACTGAATTAATCAAACAAAAAAACCACAAGAGAATATTTTAGAGTCAAATGTCACCTTTCCAACAAGCATAAATCTGAAATTGTTTGATAGATACCTCACGAGATATCGATCACTACAGACGTCCACCGAAAAAATAATGGATTACTTTTTCCCCAAACTAATATTTTTTATGCTTAAAAAATACAGCAATTTATTCTTCACTTCCAAAAGGTACTGAAACAGGTATGTTATAATATTGGTTTAAATCTTATATTCCTAAATACAAGAACACATACATAATATTACTTAGAATTTAAAATCTATGCCAGAATGTGTTGTTACAATTAACATTACAATAACGATCATTTAATTTGCAAAGCTTTTACCTGTCAAAACTTAGAAGTGAGACACAAATTCATAATTAAACCCTTTACTCTGTTGGATTCGTTAATGAGAGTTACTTGAAATCGGGAAACCTCACAATCATAAAAGTGAAAATATTTAATCTCCTTTTAATTGAAGTTATTAGAGAATCGCCAATTAGTGAGTTTGCTGAATACCTAAAAGCATTTCCAAATCACATTTCACAGCATAATAAATTCAAAATAAATTCATTTCGTTTAAAATTAATTAAGAAAAAGGTTTTATTGAATATATTTAACTCTCAGAAGAATTTAATAAGAAACTATAAAATAATTCATTTTGCGATTATTCATTAACATTATTTTACATTCCAAATTCATATATGAAATTTTTATTAATTTTAAAACGTTACAAATAAATTTAAATGTTAATGAAGTTTATATATATATATATATATATATATATATATATATTCAATTATGTTTCAAGTTTTCGAAGCAAAATGAAATATTTGAATATAAGTATAAGAAAAGAAATAAAATAACAAAATATTGTAGAAAAATCTTGTATGTTTCTACAAAATGCATTTCTAATATCTCTAATTAAGTAAAATCTTTATTCTGTTTGTCTGTCTTAGTAGTATTGAGTACTGCTACATGAAAGGAAACAAAAAGTATGTTATGTGATACAATTCTAAACGAAACACTGCTTAAGCTTGCTATATGTGATACATATAGCCAGCTTAAGCAGTGTTTCATTTACAATTTGCAGTTACATCAATTGAAATTAATTTAAACCATGATGAAAATCAATTTAAATTCCCCGTAAATTTGCTTATGTCGTGATGGAATTAATTCAAATGATGTAATAATTTATTCCGCAATTCTTGCTATTTCAAGAACAGAGGTATGTTGTTTTTCTTTTTTAAAATTGTCATTTATGCGTAATCATGAGAAATAAGAAAAGAAAATATATTTATCCTTTTCCTTCCTACATTTTTAAAATGTCGCTCTTAAAATAAAATTATGATATATAAATGTCAACTTATTTTGCACAGCCAGGCCTTATGAAAAGTACTATTTTTGTATTTTTCAGTATAAGTGCTTACAATTTTCTCAATACACCACCTATAAAAATTCCAATGGAATGCGGTTGAAACGAGTCCCTAAACCAATATTTAATATTCACCCCTAAAGGTATTTTTAAAGCATTCAACAACATATTCGATTAATTTTAGTTGATCAATATGTGAGACCTCATTTCGTAATGCGAATCCATTGGTCCATATATATGTCTAAGGTGTTCAACTTTTGGCCGTGGTCCTCTTTTATAAGCAAAATTAAACAACCTAAATTTAGACTAAAATGTCTGTTTCACAAAATAATTTTATGAATAAAAGGGGCAAAGCACTCCCAGTACTAATTCACATGGTAATATGAAAAACATGGTAAAATAAATGAATAAGATTTGTATGAAAAACACGATACACAAAGTATGTACTACGAAGGATGGTAATCTAAAGCAAGATGAATAATGTAAACAAAGCCTTTATTTGTAAACAAAACTGAGGTGGAGACCGAGAGATGGCGCCACGATAGGAGACATGAGTTCGTTTACATAAGTTTAGTTTGTTTAAATTTTTAAAGGTTTGTTAAGTACATTGTCAAGAAATGTAAAAATAGGAAAAAATTGTATACAGAAGATAATCCATCATTAAGGACTTTCTAGTTGATTACTAAAGAGAAAGCATGAATGTAAACAAAGAATTAATTTGTGAGAAGGTCCTGGTTCATCTACGAGTGATTCTGTTAGATGGCGCCGCAGTAGGAGTCTTTATTTTTTGTTTGTTTATGAATTCATTTGTTTAAATTTTTTAACAAATGAATTCATAAGCGTTATGAAATATTAAGCGTTTGTAAATTTTTCAAACAGCAATTGCTTGAAGCTGTGTAAGTTTTTCCACAAAAACTAATTTATACTCATATATGTGAAAACAGTTATAAGTTTAAGTATGCGAAGACTATCTTTAGATAATACATATACATAATCATGATTTGACAAATTTAAAAAATACATAAAATGAAATATTTAATTTGTGTGATCGGTTCAACAACTAAATCCTTAAAATAAATCTTAATCAGCTTTTTTTTTTTTTTTTTTTTTTTTTTTTTTTTTTTTTTTTGCATAGCTAGAGTATATTTATTTAAATTCTTTATATATTTATTACTTAATTAAAAAAATAAAGTGCATTTTTAATGTATCACAAAGGTAAATTTTTTATATATTTTTGATAGAGTTTCAAGTTCCAAACATCATATATATGAAGGTAATAATATATTATAAATTTTACGCGATTATAATCATTCTATTTTCAAGAAATCATTTTTAAAACAATTTTTTCATGAAAATAAGACATTTTATACTGCTAGTGACAGTATTTTTTCTTGTTTTGAACTGTACTTATATTGATCATATTAAAAAATTTTCTGATGCATAAAATTTTATCACATAATATTATCAATACCACAACTGTTCCTGAAACGGAAATATTTCAGTTAATTTGTCATAGCTAATAGCATATATAGACTGATCTCTAATTCCATAATTCTTGGGTTTGTTCCTTGCCTTGAAATATTGATGTTACTTCAATATTTAAGACCCACTTTTAGTTGTATTTCTGTTTGAATTAAACACTGTATAAAGAATAAACATAGAGTGATAAATACATCATATATTAAATTAATTTTAGACTGTTTGTCATGTCTTCTAGCTTCACTAAGTTTTCTAATATGAAATCGGATGAATAAATGGTTGAAAAAAAAATTTATTCTACTGATAATAATCATCAATCAGAAAGAACGTTGAAATGTGTGTGTTTTGATAAACTTTTCATATATGTATCTAAAATTAGCATATACTGTTACTTTGTAAAATCACATATTCGTGTGATTTTTTCTTTACATATATATATATATATATATATATATATATATATATATTGTTAAATAAATATAAATATATATATATTCTATGTTTGATTTCATATTAATTTAATCACATTGAATGCTTTCAGATTTATCATTATTCATTATCAATTGGCAGCTCAAGTAATCTATCATCCATAAAACATAACAATTTTCAAAGGTTAGTCGAGCATGTTAAAATAACAAATTTTGTTATAGTTAAATAATATTAGATAAAGAATGGTAATATTTTACTTTTGTTTTTATAAAGGAAGAATTTCACTTTTAAAATAAATATTCTCGATAAGTCCTTTATTTTATTATCTATTCATGTTTCACGAATTTTAAAAGATTCTTATGCCCTATAGTTTATTGCTTGCTCATATGAATGAACAGAATCACATCGGGGAAAGATTTACAAAATATTTTTTGACGCGTGATTTATTCACGAATTTTTTACGGAAGTAAACTAATGCTTGAAATACACGAATCCAAGAATCATTAACAGTTTTTAAATTTTAATCCTCAATGCGCTTAATTTACATTTTCATAATCATTTCTTTGATAATCCATACATATTTATCATTGCTTCGTTTATTTTCAATTAAAGGTTAATTATCTTCATATATTTATATAGATAGATAGATATGGATATGTATATATATACATATATATGTAATATATGTATATATATATATATATATATATATATATATATA
>JAPDSC010048968.1:785-5785 GCA_026290005.1 Latrodectus geometricus
GAATGGAAATATTCCATGATTTAAACATTTTATTTCATAATATTTATATTCAAATACATTTTTTTGCTGCATTTTTTGAAATCTGCAATATGTAAACAAACCTTAAAAAACATTTAAATTAGCTTAATATGGAATTTGAGGAACTAAAGAATAGAAATATTTCAAATATTCCACGACTTAAACATTTTATTCCATAATATTTATTTTGAAATAAACTTTAATTCCTGATTTTTTGAAATCTGCAATTTGTAAACAAACCTTAAAAAACATACAAATTAGCTTAATATTGAATATGAGGAACTAACGAACGGAAATTTTTCAAAGCAAAAGGTAATTGATTAAAATTGATTTTAAAACACGTTGAAGCAATTTTCGTGAATATATTTTAATAAATTCTAATTTACTGTATTTTGTTTGGACTTAGTCTCCAGAAGCGAAAATCGAGCTGAAAATTTCAAAGTCCAAACACGCGAGTGGGGTATCGTAACCATCACGGCATCGCGAGACCCGATTTTACGTCGACGAAAAAGTCTCTCGGCGGCACTTCGCTGGCGGTAGGGCTGTCGGTGGGAGTGCGGCATTTTTTCGCCCTCGCCGTCAACCGCGCGATGCTCTTGACGATGGTGCTATAGTCCGCCGCCTTATATGTAGGGCAGTGTGGTCGTGAAGTGACTCGAGAAGAAGTGTGAGGGCTGGCTACCCTCTCGCACAGAGACCTCGAGGAGATGCTTTAGGGGTGACCGCCGAGTTCTTCGGCGTGTTTATTTCCGAAAAGTGTCTCGACTTGCGATCGCATTACTACCGGTCTCTCGCACATAGAGACGGTGGCTGTCCGTCAACAGGCGTTCCGGATAAGTTATTTCTGGTTCGCCGAAACTTCCCAGACTTTCTCGACATGTCTGCGAGTAGCACGGCCATCGTGTCGTTGCTGCGCCATGCAGAACGGTAATTAATGAATACTGTGGGTTTTCTGCCCCTGTGCCCAACGCACTGATTTCACTCGATGACGGAGCACGCTCGCCCCGCGGCGCTGATGCCGATGGGGACGTCGTGAGATCAGAACTGACTAGCGAAAGCACTGTTGACGGAGAGTTCCGAAGGAAACTGAACGAGGATCCCGCCGTTGTTGCGGGTGTCCGTGGTCGCCGCACTTGCGACCGCACTTTCTCTCGGATTCGAAGTTGCGTGCGATTTCGAACGTTAATTAACGTGAAAGTAACCTGGTTGATCCTGCCAGTAGTCATATGCTTGTCTCAAAGATTAAGCCATGCATGTCTAAGTACATGCCGTATTAAGGCGAAACCGCGAATGGCTCATTAAATCAGTTATGGTTCCTTGGATCGTACCTTACTACTTGGATAACTGTGGCAATTCTAGAGCTAATACATGCAGCAGAGCTCCGACCTTCGGGGACGAGCGCTTTTATTAGACCAAAACCAATCGGACCTCGGTCCGTCATGTGTGGTGACTCTGAATAACTTTGGGCTGATCGCACGGACTCGCTCCGGCGACGTATCTTTCAAGTGTCTGCCTTATCAACTGTCGATGGTATGTTACGCGCCTACCATGGTCGTAACGGGTAACGGGGAATCAGGGTTCGATTCCGGAGAGGGAGCCTGAGAAACGGCTACCACATCCAAGGAAGGCAGCAGGCGCGCAAATTACCCACTCCCAGAACGGGGAGGTAGTGACGGAAAATAACAATACGGGACTCTTTTGAGACCCCGTAATTGGAATGAGTACACTCTAAATCCTTTAACGAGGATCCATTGGAAGGCAAGCCAGGTGCCAGCAGCTGCGGTAATACCTGCTCCAATAGCGTATATTAAAGTTGTTGCGTTTAAAAAGCTCGTAGTTGGATCTCAGTTGCAGAGGGACGGTCCATCTACCGGTGGTCACTGTCTTTTCTGAACGTTACAGCCGGTTTCTCTTGATGATCTTCACCGGTTGTCTTGGGTGACCGGCAAGTTTACTTTGAAAAAATTAGAGTGCTCAAAGCATGCGTGACGCATGAATAATGGTGCATGGAATAATGGAATAGGACCTCGGTTCTATTTTGTTGGTTTACGGAAAACGAGGTAATGATTAAGAGGGACAGCCGGGGGCATTCGTACTGCGACGCTAGAGGTGAAATTCTTGGACCGTCGCAAGACGAACTACTGCGAAAGCATTTGCCAAGAATGTTTCCATTAATCAAGAACGAAAGTTAGAGGTTCGAAGGCGATCAGATACCGCCCTAGTTCTAACCATAAACGATGCCAGCCAGCGATCCGGCTGTGTTCCTCAAATGACACGCCGGGCAGCTTCCGGGAAACCAAAGCTTTTGGGTTCCGGGGGAAGTATGGTTGCAAAGCTGAAACTTAAAGGAATTGACGGAAGGGCACACCAGAAATGGAGCCTGCGGCTTAATTTGACTCAACACGGGATAGCCTACCTGGCCCGGACACAGGAAGGATTGACAGATTAAGAGCTCTTTCTTGATTCTGTGGGTTGTGGTGCATGGTCGTTCTTAGTTGGTGGAGCGATTTGTCTGGTTTATTCCGATAACGAACGAGACTCTAGCCTACTAAATAGACGCTTCCGATCCTTGTAGTCGGACGTTCTTCTTAGAGGGACAAGCGGTGTTTAGCCGCACGAGACAGAGCAATAACAGGTCTGTAATGCCCATAGATGTTCGGGGCTGCACGCGCGCTACAATGAAGGAATCAGCGTGTGTTTTCCCTGTCCGACAGGACTGGGTAACCCGTTGAAACTCCTTCGTGCTGGGGATAGGGATTTGTAATTGTCTCCCTTGAACCAGGAATTCCCCGTAAGCGTTTGTCATAAGCAAGCGTTGATTACGTCCCTGCCCTTTGTGCACACCGCCCGTCGCTATTACCGATTGAATGATTTAGTGAGGTCTTCGGACTGGCGCTCGGATTGGCCCTCGGGTCGAGCCGAGTGCCGGAAAGATGACCAAACTTGATCATTTAGAGGAAATAAAAGTCGTAACAAGGTCTCCGTAGGTGAACCTGCGGAGGGATCATTACCGACGGTTGTCCGCAGATGGCAACGTCAAACCGACTTGAACCCGGACGGTTTATCCCGTCCGCCGAAGGCTCGCTGGCGTTCCGCTCACGGGACGCGAAGCTTGCTATCGAACGCAAAGCGTCTTGGTACCTCATGGGTGTGCCTGTTTCCCGGCCGATCACGACGGCAGGAGGGAGGTTCCGACTCTATTGTCGGGGCTAGGCTTGAAGAGGGAGCTGCACTGGCTTCTCCGCCCCGTTGGTGCCTTGACCCGGTGGGTCTCTTCGAGCTGTGAGTCCCGGGGACTCCTGGCGCGACGTTCAATGGTCGTGCCTGCTCGGGAGTGCCTTTCCGTGAATGATGACAATCCCCGGAAAGTTTCCCTGTAGGGAAGCGTCCTGAACATAAACTAGAACGCAATAAGGCTTCCGTGAGGTTGCCGACTAAAATGACAACTCTGAGCAGTGGATCACTCGGCTCACGGGTCGATGAAGAACGCAGCCAGCTGCGAGACTTGGTGTGAATTGCAGGACACATTGAGCACTGATTTTTCGAACGCGCATTGCGGCCTCGGGTATTCCCCGGGGCCTCGCCTGTCTGAGGGTCGGATGAGACTTACACAGGAGGAGTGTTCCTCCAATTGGCTGCACCGGATGGTTTCGACTATCCGCCTGCCTAAGGTCTTGATCCGCGATCCCCCTGGCCGAGAAGCGTCGCTCCGCCTGACAATTTCGGTCCGGCAAAGAGGGAGAACGACTGATCGTCTCCCCGCGACTGGACTGGGAGCTGATGACGCAGAGAGAATGCCAGACGAAAGGGGAAGTCGGATCGTCCGCTTGGGTGCTTTCGTGCTAATGCGTGGCTACGTTCCATAATTGCACACAGTGCATAGAACGCCGGCTCAACGCAGCGAAAGGTCACGACTGATATCTTTATCTGTCGACCTCAGATCAGACGAGATGACCCGCTGAATTTAAGCATATAAATAAGCGGAGGAAAAGAAACCAACAGGGATTCCCTGAGTAACGGCGAGCGAAAAGGGAAGAGCCCAGCGCCGAATCCCGAGGTCTCTGGCCTCCGGGAAATGTGGCGTTTAGGAGTGAGCGTGCCGGAGGTGGAACTGGCGGCAAGTCCCCCTGACCGGGGCATTGACCCAGAGTGGGTGCGAGGCCCATAGTCGCCGGGTCTCCTCCGGATGCGATCTCCTTGGAGTCGGGTTGCTTGGGAGTGCAGCCCTAATCGGGTGGTAAACTCCACCTAAGGCTAAATACGGCCGTGAGACCGATAGCAAACAAGTACCGTGAGGGAAAGTTGCAAAGAACTTTGAAGAGAGAGTTCAAGAGTACGTGAAACTGCTCAGAGGTAAACGGGTGGGCCCTCGAAATCCTGTGGCGGGAGGATTCAGTCGGAAGGTCGAGGCGTGCGTTTGGCGATATTCACAGGGTTCTGTCACTGGACCGCATCGCCTGCACGTACTCCGGTCGGTACGACGCATTTGTTTCCCGTCCGATGGACGCCGCAACCGGTTGGGAGACGGCCTGAAGGGCGGATAATGGCAGGTGGCCGGTGGTTTTCCCCTCGGGGTGCCGTCGGTGTCTAGCCGTTCCGTCAGTGGCTCGTAACCCGACCGTGGTGTCGCGAAGCCCCTCACATGGGCTTCACCGTCTCCTCCACAAGGATGCGGACAGATACGGCAGCGGTTCTTCATTCATCGCGCGCACAGGCTCACCCTGTGGCGTGGCGAGGAGGAGTTCCGGATGGTCGTGTCCGATCCGTTGGAGGCTGGCGGTTAGCGGCGAGTAGATCGGTCACCCACCCGACCCGTCTTGAAACACGGACCAAGGAGTCTAACATGTGTGCGAGTCAATGGGTCTCGAATAAGCCCAGAGGCGCAATGAAAGCAAAGGCCGGACATGACGCCGGCTGTGTTGGGATCCCTCCACCTACGAGTGGGGGGCGCACCAACGACCCGTCCTGTCCGATTTATCGGT
>JAPDSC010048968.1:8285-15495 GCA_026290005.1 Latrodectus geometricus
TGCAACGATATCGTTCGCACCTTGCGCGTCGTTGGGCGACTTTAGCCGGGCTGTACATCTGCCTCTGACGGGGCAGACTAGCCTGGCGACGAGGCCTCTTCGATTTGGAGCATTCTAGGGGACGTTGAGAACGGCGTCTCCGGCTCTGGGTCCAAACCCTCTGGGTGTGATGCGTAGGTGCCAAATCGTCCGTAGACGACCTAGGTACTAGTCTGGGTGTTGTACGTAGTAGAGCAGCCACCATACTGCGATCTATTGAGGCTCGTCCTCTGACTGGAAGATTTGTTTTTTATAGGTTTCAGTTGATCGCGTGTGCTAATGGACTTTGTCTTTTTTTCGAGAGTATGGTTTGATCGCGTGTGCTTATGGACTTTGTCATTTTTCGCGAGTATGGTTTGATCGCGTGTGCTTATGGACTTTGTCATTTTTCGCGAGTATGGTTTGATCGCGTGTGCTTATGGACTTTGTCATTTTTTTTAGTTTAAATGCAAGAGCAATGCCATGTATGTAAATGTTACTACTAAAAACACCAGCAGTGTTTTTGCATGACCTCATTAAATATGGAAAATTTAGGCCAGAAATCATTGAGAATAAAGTACAGGTAAAGAATTTGGATCCGCAGAAAAGATTCTAATTAGAATATCATAAACTATTGTTAAAATTAAAGGTAAGTTAAAAATGTATGCACTTTTTGTAATTGGAAAATTTTATAGTTAAAAAGTCAGTATTCGGATTTTAAAATCTGATTTTACTGATTTTTTTAATAAATATGTATTTCATGTTATAACATAGTAAATTTCATTTCTATGTAAGAATGAATTTAAAATGTGGGGATTTATTATGTAATAAGATTAATTCTAAGTTCCCTCAAGGTATTTAAAATTGGATCTACAATGTAAGTATAGTTACAATACTATTTTTTTTTTGTACTGATATTTATTGTACTGACTGTTTTATTACACTGATGACAATGGATGATTTGGATCCTGATATAAAACAATAAATACTGTGATTTCAAGAAGAATTATCATTTTTTAGGATTTTAAAAATTGAAATTTTAAAAATATCCTAAGATTTGATGCATATTTTTTGTTTATTTGGTCAGCCTATCCTCAGTGTTTAGCTCCTAAGTTATGACTTATATAATGAGGCACCCACTAAATGTGTCACATCATTGTTTGTTTTGTTAATGAATTGCTTACCAAGCTAGAGAGTTCCAGGTAGATAAGATGCTGATGAAAACGAGAAATATTTCATTTAATGATTAATGCTATTATTTTACATCCATTACTAAGAGTTTTTTTTTTAATGCATGAAGGAACTTTATACAGGAAATTTTAGGAACTTCCGTAACCCCCTCGAAAAGAATTCTGCAGCTTAGTGGCACCACATGCAAAAGTTCTCCTTTTCTATATTTCTGTAAAATAGAAACTTACATTTTAAATTTGCATATCAACATTTTTAAATATTTGTAGAATTTGATGTTGAAAAGCGTTCTATCGATTAATAATTCAATAATAATATTTTTCTATAATTGTATTTTATAATAAATACAATTGGGATACAATGAAACTTAGTGCTAAAGATTTTAATCTTCTGTTTATAATTTTCTAATGATATCTAAAGTATTTATCGTTTTGGTATTATAAAGCAAATTATAATTATTATTAATAAGTAAACTATTAATTAAATTATAATTGTTAATAAGCAAATTTAACTTGACTTAAATGCAAAGATTTTATGAATTATAGCAAACATTTCATTCGAGTATTTGCTTTCATTCAGTAAAATATGATATAAATTGATTAATGTTTGATATTGATTTATATTGTTAATATTTTTTTTGATAATATCTCTAGTATTTTTTGTGTAAAACTTTTCTTTAATGAAGAAAAACAATGTAGGGCACTATATTTGAGAAGAAAAAATTTTGAAAGATCAAACAAACATTTTCTTACGGATTTTTATGCAATCTTTTTAGGAAAAATAACTCATGGAAGTTAGTCGAATTTGAATTTCTAATATATGTTTAACATGCTGCCAATTACATCAGAGTGCATATTGACGAAAAATAAGATTAATTCATTTTTAAGTCATTTTAATGACTTATGCTTACATTATCTAATATGACAAATCATTTAATAAAGTTAAAACAGAATTTTGAAATAAGAAAAAGAATTGAATTTTTTTCTTACATTTCCGCTTTTTTTTTTTTTTTTTTTTTTTTTTTAAAAGCCGAGAACAATTTTTAATAGCATGTTGTAATTAATTTTTCACTAACACTTCATTTTATTTCTTGCGTTCATTCAACTCATTAAATAAATTCTTTCATATTCATTCATTTTTCCCATAAATAGAAATTAAAATATCTACTTTTTTTTAATTTGATGAAAATGAAGCATGTTTTTTAAGAAATTCAAACCATTACAAAAGCAAACATTTTATTGGTAAGGCTAATTATTTTTCTTGGACATTTAAAAATGTAATAAAAAATTCCCGAATCAAAATTTATTTATTTTTGATGTGTAAATTATTTTAAAAGAAAAAGCAGTTCACACAAAGTTCACATTTTTAATAGTTAGATTCTCGGTTTCTTTTACTTGTAACTCCAATTTCCTATTTATTTTTTTAACATAGAATATAGCATTACTGTAAATCTGAAAGCTATTTGATGAGCTGCAAATACCATCCTAAGTTAATTGCGCCTTTAACGCACGAAGCATATTGTTAGATTTGCCTTTATGCAAGATGAATGACAAGGAACATTCACTCAAACATCCATCCAACCTCAAATGACGAAGCAGAACTGAAAAATCAACAAAACAAGATCTTTTGAAAATTTGCCGAAAATGATTGCTACGTCCGTTTTGCGAAAGTTTTAGAAAGTGGGCGCCTTCCCTCTACCAGCAGTTTTAAATTGCTATTATCCAAATGGAATCGACGAAATCGAAATTGTGCGTAACTGGTTGTTACAGTCATATATAGGACGATAAACACCTTTCAGAATTTTAGCCACCTGGTTAGCTTTTTCGCCATTATAAAAGAAAAACTAAAATGTATCGAATTTTCTGTTTGTTGTCTTCTATTTTTAAAACCTTGTACTCATAACTGAATGAATCAAACAAAAAACCGCAAGAGGATATTTTAGTGTCAAATGTCACCTTTCCAACGAGCATAAATCTGAAATTGTTTGATAGATACCTCACGAGATAGCGATCACTACAGACGTCTACCGGAAAAAAATAATGGATAACTTTATCCCCAAACTAATATAACTAAATAAATAAATATATAGTATAAAATTCTTAATTTTATAGATATCCAAATATATATATCTACCAACTACCAAAAAAGTCGCTCCATTGGATATCCTACGGATATTTTAGATATCCCTGTGATGTTCTAATATCCAGTAGATATCTATATCCAAGATATCTATATCCACGAGATATCTATATCCAATAGATATCTATATCCAATAGATATCTATATCCAATAGATATCTATATCCAGTAGATATCTATATCCAATAGATATCTATATCCACGAGATATCTATATCCACGAGATATCTATATCCAAAATAAAATAGAATATACATGAAATTTGCAAATCGAATAATTCTCAGATATTTAAATGTTTTAGTTAATTTTTAATCATTATAAATATACCAGAATTAGAAAAAATTATGAGACTAATTCATTATAAAACCTGAAAATCAGTTGAATGTAATTTTCATCATTAAAGTATTTTGTAAATGATTTTTAGAAATTATTTACCAAGACATTATTTTGAAATATTGCATAGTGATAATATAATTTAAATAATTTTTATTTAATGTTTAATGTTATCACCAATATGGAATTTATTAAATAGTTTTTAAGCAAAAACTCAATTTAAAATGAAAAAATTTGGTATGTACAGTTATTTCCATAGTTTCATTTAAATAATTCTACTTTTCATTGTTTTTGTTTTCATCAGACATGAGTATTGAACTAAAATTCAGTTATTTACATACAGGGTTCAAATTTACAGGTACAAGTCAGTAAAGGACTACTGTTCAAAAGTGAAATGTACTGAAGGAATATTCAAATATTTTATTTAAAGTTTAGTATAGTATAAAACGATATTAAATTAATCACCTTGATCAGTTTAAAGTGTATTTCATATAATAAATGGACACATCAAATTATTTATATATTGGATTTTTGTTAAATTAATAACAGATTTTGTACATGAAAACTTTGCAAAATTCAATGCACAATGTGAATATGGCCAAAATTATTGTTCGAATTTTTCGAAATTTCTGCTTTTTATAATGAAAATAATAACAGAATTTGAATTATTCGTTCATTTTAAGTTGAATGCAGCCTTTAAATTCAATATAGATTGATTAGTTATCCACTTATAGCAATTTGTTAGAGTATCATATTCGTGTGATTATTTAGATCTCACGTATTGTCTATATTAAATCCTGGAAGAGACATCCGTACTTTTAGTATTTTCTGACCGTGGGGAAAGTACATTTTCGGCTAAATTTCTTTGTTTAAATATGTCACAACAACATACTAAGCATAGAAATGAGATATCAAATATTTTATTTAAAGTTTAGTATAGTTTAAAACAATAACGCGATAATAGTTTCGGAGTGTAAGACAACACCTTCATAAATAATATGAATAATAATTCAAATGATGAGAGATTTTAATCAGTAAATTTCCAAAAATGGTTCAAAACTCTTTTTTCTTACTTGCCACAGTTTTTCAGTCAAGATCCTACATACTGTATTATTTTACGCCAATATGAAGTAAATATTAGCGTTAACTTAAAGTAATATAAAGTATTTTATAAATATCTAAAAATTATAATCCTAAATTTGTTTTAATTAATTTTAAGATCGTTGAATTTCATAAAAATCTTTCTGGGTATCTTAAATATAATATTTAATAAAAATTTCCGTACGATGGTAAAGTATATTTTAAAATGTTTTTTTTTTCCCCATTTAATTGTATTGTAAAATGTATGTATTCAAATATATGGATTTTAATATTGGGGAATGTGTAGATTTTATATGCAAAATTATAGATCTGTATTAAAATCGCGAAAATTAATTTTTGATTTTGAATCGTAAAAAATCAAAAATATATACAGGTTTTAATATAAGCAAATGCATTACAATATTAGCAAATACATCAATATAGATTTAAATATTTGAATTTGTGCTTATGTGAAACAAGGAGAACTGCTAAGCGATTGAAATTTCATAGAAGAAATAAATACAAACATATCAATTTTAATATAAGCATATATATTGTAATATAGATTAAAGTATTTGCATTTGTTCGTGTGGAAGAATTTTTGAATGATTAAAATTTCAAAAAAAAACAACGATCACCTTATTGATGCTTATAGACTATTATTTTTGTTTAAAAACTTATATACTTCGTGATATTCATTTAAATGTTTAATAAATTTTGATGTTGAATTTAAATGTATATAATAAAATATAAAAATTAATTTCTAATAATTAAAAAAAAAAAAAAATGCCAACGGCACGCGGTGTTCCCAGGTGGTCACCCTCCCAAGTACTGACCGCGCCCGATGATGCTTGACTTCGGTGATCGGACGAGAACCGGTAGTTTCATCATGGTATGGCCGTTGTCATTGTCTAAGAAGAGCATTATAGCTCCCCGTCTCAGAAGAGAGAGGTAAGTATGTGAGAGTCCGCTATAAAACCCATTACGGGTTGGGACTCGTGGAAATGAAAAGAAGGCGGTGTGGTATAAAAAGTCCGCTATAAAACCCAGTACGGGTTGGGACTCGTGGATATAGAAGGAAGGGGGCACTCTGGCCGTGCGATCGCGCGCTTTTTCGTTCGGGAGTGCCGGGGACGCTTTGCCGGGCGCGTGGCGCCCGTCAAGAAAGATACCCTCACTCCATCCTGCGCGATTGCACGTCCAGAGTGCACGAAATTACTAAAAATGCCTAGTAGCAGAGGCTTATTGGTATTCACTCACCGGTCCGGTATCTTATACATGAAAGGGTCACTGTTTTTTCTACAGCACATCGTCATCGACAGCCGTAGTATTTACCAAAGAGATTGAAACGAATCACGAGTAGAATAAGTAAAAAGTCTACGCATGCGCGGCCGCCATATTTGAAATTCATTGTGTTTACTATATCTTTTTCTAGTACTAGTTATATTTCGCTCTGGAATTAGCTATTATTAATTATATCATTTCTAGCAGAATATTTTGGTAAGTACTATCAATTCTTTTAAATAAATAACAAGTACATATCTTTAAAATGCCTATTTATTTAATTCTGTCACTTTGTAGATTATATTTATTTTGTACTGGTAAAATGTAAGTCCGAATAAGAATTACAAACAATGTTTATAAATATGCATAATATTAATAATATATAGTAATTAAAAACCAGTATTGAAAATTACATGGACTCAGATCAACAATGTAGTGCCACAGTTAAAGATTTCAAAATACTTAACTCTTTATATAATGAGTCAAATATCTTTAGCAATTCAGTACCTAAAGAGAAATTAAAACAATGTTTTTTGAAACATAATTTAACTTGTGAATATATCCATTTCACTTTAAAAAACACTATTAAGCAAAAACTCTAGTATGGTTTGAAAACTAAAACAGTCTACTATAAGCATAAATTTACTTATTGATAGATTTCCTTTGTATAACTGATCATATCAATTTTAGGTAGCATTAGAAAGATAATAGATACACCTTTTCTCATTGGTATTTATTTGTTGAAAAGAAACCTGATATCAATGAATTTCTGGAAGAATTAGTTAAAGATTTAAAAATTGTTATGCTAGTCGTGCAATATTGGGTAAAAACTTTTCAATTTTTGTTAATGCAGTAATTTGTGATATCCATCAAGGGCTTTTGTTACTTGTACTAAATTGTTTACTGGTTACTATGGTTATGATAAATGGTAGGTAACAAAAAGGTAAATGATATCGAAAGATGACTTATCCAGAAATTAATGCTTCTTTGAGAAATGAGGTGACATAAATAATGATTTTCATTTTACTGGAGAATCCCCTTTTAAAGAGTTAAATATTGGAGTGATAAGCAAATTTCCTTTGGATTATATGCATTTTGTCTTTTTAGGCATTATGGGAATAATATGTTATCTGAGAAATATTACAACTGCAGGGCTCGGAGTTGTCCTGA
>JAPDSC010048976.1:0-10438 GCA_026290005.1 Latrodectus geometricus
TGCTTAAAATCTGAAACGAGAAAATTCGCTGGGAGATGAAAAAAAAATGCTCAAGAATAAATTTAGAGTAAAAAAAGAATAATATATCATGAAATCGAATTGTACCTTTTTTATTTAACTTTTTTTTAATTACGAGTGTTATAGTTAACACAGAGGAATAAATCCGGTTAAATTGCGCTTTAGATCCCCTACTTCGCCAACTCGCGAATTTGAAACGTTTTTTCGCGCATGCTCATTAATTACTCTTTTGTTTCAGCCTTTTCATTGGTCGCTAATTAAGTTTCACTTTGATATAGCGGTAGAATTTTCGCCATGGCATCGGCGATTTTGAAAATGCGCCAAGTAGGAGACCTAAAGCGCATTTTCATCATAAATCCTTATATTTTTAAATATTTGAATATTTAAATATTTAATATATGTGCAACTGAACGAACACAAATTCGGATCAAACAACTTAAAATTCATATATTTTGCAATATACGGCATGCTTCGCCTGGGATGGCACATAAAATAGGCAAGTCGCTTTTCTACATAAAATAGATAATGTAAAATAGGAAAATAGGAGCATCATTCATTATTTATCATATTATTATCATAACTTAGAATGTCATAAATGTATAGATTTTGTAATTTTTGTATCGTTATTAGAAGGAACTGTGATTCACTTGAGTTTTTGCATGTTATATTATCATGTTAAAGAGAAACAGTGTTATTGGATGCTGTGTGTATGCCAGTTTCTTATACTTTGGTCAAGTTGCATGCGAAAACGACAAAATATGACCAAAACACAAAACCTTTGATCTCGCTTAGAATTGAAATTTCAACATCAATGTGGTAAATTTATAACATAATAACTATTTATACAAATATACTTTTGATACGATTAAATTTCCTTGCATTCATGTAGATGAATAATTATTAAACTTCTTTTTATGTGTAATTTTTTAAAATTTTTATCGTTTTTAAAAACAAACTTAATGTATTTTATATTAAACTCATTTTCATGATTATTTGACTTTATTGAGTTTCTGCAGTGTATTTTTCTTTTTCTTTGAAGTCAGATATATTCTTAAATTTCTTCTAATTTATTAGTTCTATATTTTAAGAGATATTTAAATGACTTGAACCTACTTCTTATAATCCATCAAAGTTGAATTTCTTAGGAGAAAAAAATTAATATTTTTATCTCCTCAAGTGAAAATTAGATATAATATTATCTTATAACAAAAGTATGGAAATTTAATAATGTTTACATTATCATGCGTATAGCATTATCCTTGAATATTTTCTTTGATTTGCTTTCCAATTACACTTTTTAGAAAAGAGATTAATTTTTCTGGTTCAAAACATTAACAATTAATTAAAATCACATGCCAAAGTTTTAAAAGACATCTTTTTACTCATATATTTTAATTAAAAATATGGTACATGACAAAAAAACTTTTGCTCAATAGCAAATTAGTGAAGTATTGGTTAAATTAAAAAGGGGCACATAAATTAAACTTAATATTATTAATTTGTACATTTGAATAGATTTTTTCTTTACGTAGTATATTTAAAAATTCCATCTGAAAAAAAGAATCATTTTATTTGTCAGAATATATTTTCTGTCTGTAGTGAATGTATTACACTATTAAAACCGATCTTTTTTGAGTCCTGATTTCACTGAATTAGTCATTTGCATGATAAATAATTTCAAGACACAGAAAATATCATTCCACATTATATATTATTTTATCTGCAAAAATTGTTTAAGAACTGTTCAGAAGTCGTGGTTTTTTTTTTTTTTTAATTTTAAAATTTTTAACTTTTTTTTTTATTTTTTTTAAATTTTTTTTATTATTTATTTATTTATTTATTTTTTTTATAAATGTATAGTATAGTATTTTTTTTATAAATGTATAAATGTATAATAATATAGTAAGTTTCTTTCATGTTCATATCTCTTTTTAAGACGTACTTCCGACGATTTGATTTGACTTTTAAAAAGTATTTCTTAAGAATCTCCCATATTTTCAACAATACCTTGTTTAAAAGAAATTTCGGAAGCCTATTTTCCATCTAATCTTTGATTTAAAAAAAAGCGTGTTTTGATGCCTATTACAATATACCATTTCATCATTGTTTTTGGTGACCAAAATGATGTTAGATTGTTTCCTAAAGTGTTGATGTTTAACGACAAATAATAATATCTACTGTGGATAATACAGATGATGATAAGTCACTAAATATCCGAATATGCTATCGAATATTAATTGATTTTTTTCTAACGAAGTTACTTACCTTAAATACTCAAAGAAATATTTGACTTTATTAGTTACTAAAACCTTTATGAGATTTATAGAAGTATGAATTTTCTAGAGTAATTATTACTAGAATTTTTCATATAAAAATATCAATTTAGGCGGAGTGAGGATACAACTACTGAAAAATTAATATTCCATTTATGATCATCGTTGAATTCGAAAACAGAATTCTTACTTTATACTTACTATAGAATTACTTCATCCTCTAACTAAATCAATTTTTTAAGGAAAAATTTACCCTTATCTTTATTTTTCTCTTTTAAAATTCAATGCGAGTGCATTTGAAACCTTGTAAATTATTCTTGAGCTGTACTGTCTAAAACTGCACATTAGAATTTTCATTCCATGAGAAATCGTAATGAAAAAACGATGATCTTGTTCATTACCTGTTTATCGGAAAGAAGCCGGAGTACTTGCTTAGAATTATAGATACACAAAATTTTAAATTCTCTTTGACAATTTTATTTTGAAAAATCTATTAATCATAAAAATAATTCAAATGTATTATGATAAGCTTTTAGTTTTTATCTTCTATTTACAGATGTTAACAAGAATAAATTAAAATTTTTTTGTAGATTAATTTTAAAATTTTACATATTAAATTCTTGAAAAGGATAATTTTTTTTATATTCTTTTGATATTTGATGTTGCTTGCATTAATATGAATAAGCAAGCAACTCTATTGTTTTCATTCAATATCTTGTTGGGAATCAAAGCTAGAAATAAAGAATAAGGGTCCTAAAATTTTTATTCTGTTTCCGACATAATGATTAGGCTGATTGTGAAAGAAAGGACACATTTCTTTCCTTCTTGAGAGTTGGTGAACAAAATATTTGTTGTAAAAAATACTCTGATAAGAATACTAACTGTGTCAACAGATTATACCATTAAACAAAAATGTATTTTTATGAACTATAACAAACTTGTTCAAAAAAAAAAAAAAAAAAAAAAAAAAAAAATCATTGATATTCGTAGAGTAGAACCATGGCCGACTAAACAACGGACAACTAAACTTGTTGGCCGTGGTAGAACACTTTCTTCCGTGCGCGGAACTCACACTTTTCAGAATACCCTGTACTGTTTTGATTGTCATCTTGACATCTCTTTTCACTATCTTTTAATAAGAGTCATATGTTATCGTTAAATATAATTAATTAAATCGTGTCTATGTTTCATTTATGTTTGTATATGTGCATTAAAATATAAAAATCAAACAAGTTATATTTATGCATTCAAACAGATATTTTATGAGTTATGTAAATAGCTTTAGTTACATTCTCATAAATAAGTCAACATCCTTTTAGAACAAAGCTCATAATAATTAGTGAAACCTTTTCCATTCCTTTTAGGTTTTAATTTTCATATTTGCCAAAAGATTGTGATCCTTGTAAAACAATTAGAATTTGACTGATGCTTTGTTCAAATAGATGTAATGTTAAGAGATGTGCCTTGCACAATTTAAGACACTCAACTAGTTTAAAAGCCGTTACATTTTGCTTCTTAAATTTAGTATAAACAGTATGACTTCTTTTCTTTTTGTCTTTAGAAAAATGAAATTAATCCAATTAAATATAATAAATTTGGAACAATAAAATTGCAGATTGCCCATCTTTTTTATAGATTTGCAGTAAAATATTAACAATTAACAATTTAGATAAATTACTGTGATTAAATTCTAAAACTTTACGTTATCTCAAATTGCCTTTAACATTAATTGTTAAATAAATTAATTGAAAAGGGGTGCCATATTTGTAACTTGTCTAGTTATGAATATGTTTATCTATTATTATTCTGTATACAATATAAATAGATTATGTGTATATTTTCAGTTACAAAGAACAAGTGAATATGTGTATTGATATTTCATTCTTCTAATGTCAAAGTGGAAATGGCTGCGGTGTCTTGGTTGATTAGGGCGTCGATCTCATTACCAAAAGGTGGTGAGTTCGAAACCCAGCTTAACCAGAGATCCGCCGTGTTCACTAATAGCGAATGGGGCACGTAAAACATGTCGGGTCGCAATGTCTCCCTGTTCCCATTACAAATTAATACCTCTGGGGGTTGTTGGAGCCAGGCTTTGGGTCTTCACTTGTTTCAACTTCTAAATTGGAAGGTTCAGATGGTGCTGCCATCTATGAGCCAAAAGTCTTATTTCCACCTTAGTATGAGGTTGCTCTATTAAAAAAAACGGAAGACGCTCTCTCTCTGACTTTATTCTCCTAGTCTCTGACGGGAGAGCTTGGCCAACACTCTGTATTCTAGAGGGTGTGCAAAGTGTAATCAGAAACAACAAAAGTGAAAATCTAATTTCTTAAAGCAGAAAAGAATGCAAAATCCTTCCAAAGATATTTTGAAATTGTTACTTATAAATGTTACAACCATATCTTCCATGTTTTTTATAGGCTGTTATTACGAGAGTTGGGGGAGTGTTTGTGATGTTGCAAAGATCTTGTGCCAATGACTGTATGGAGGCTTGCACTGAAAAAGGTTATGGCGTTCGAATCAGAGACTGCACTACATGCTGCGTTAAAGAACCAGACTGCGGTACAACAGAACTTATGAAGAAAAAATGACCATTGAAGGATCCTAAAAGCAATGGGAGCAGCATCAGAAATAAATATTCGAAACTCGAATTCATGTTTCTGAATGCTCTGATATGGATAATATACTATTCTGTAATTTAGTACATATTTTTATAGTTTAATTATTAGCCAATGTATAGCACAAATCTTATTTATTTTTTATGAAATATATAATTAACATAATATTCGCTAAAATTTTACTGAAGTATGAATGAAGTATAAGAGTATTTATATATATATTTTAGGAACTGTATATCCTCATGTAAAAATGTACATTTTAACACTTTTCATGTCAATTTATTATTACATAAATTTCAATTAAAAATTTGACAATCCTCTATTTAAATTTGAATGACAGCTTTATTTAGACCTATCCGATAATTTTCCATTTATTAAAATAACTCTGTTTTATTATTTTTATTAGTTACGCATCTTATTTTTAAGTTATAAAGAAAATTTAACTGCATTTTTCTTTTTCAATTGTTATATATTTGTAGTCCTTTAATTATTAAAACAACAAATAAAAATCTTCATTTATAAATTGTGATATATTTTAATGAATTAAACTAAGAAAATAAATATAAATTAATATATATAATTAAAAATTATATTATTAAAATTATATAATTAATTATTTATTATTATATATAAATTAATAATTAAAAAAAGCATTTTAGTTTTCAATTTACGATTACCAACGCTTCTCTCGTTCCTTACTTTTCCTATTTCCTCTACTTCTTTATTGGTTGTTAAGCAAGATGACATTTATTTCAACAACTTATAGGATTGTAGGTCTTGGAAAAGTATATTTGTAGTGTAGGGGTCGATAACGTTTTTACGAAAACTGCCACTATCTGAAAAAATAATATGCGTACACTTTTAATTATCTCAATATACCAAAAAATATGAATAATGAAAAATGTTATTTATAAACTGATAATGGGATTTCTACGCAAACAGCACATTATTTTAAATGTAATTCTGATTGGTGAAGGTATAAAAAGTAAAATAATTAAACAAAAGTACAGTCTTTTATATTATCATTGATAATCTGTATTATAATAATATTATTATTGATTAAAAGTTCTGTCAGTTCAGTTATATTCCTTTTTAATTCTGAAATATTATTAAAGTTTAAGTACATATTTAGTGATTTTTGAAAAAAGATTATTTTTTTTATTTATTTATTACCAAATTCTCTAAATTAGTATTAGCTTTTGAAGATAACAAAATTATGTGTTATAGTTGAATATCAGTTAACATTGAACCCTATTTTGATTTTAAATTGTTTATAATAAAAATAATTTATCCACAAACATGTTTCCAAATGTACAATATTTGATTGTCAGTTTGAAAATTTTCTTTGTTGATACAAATTTTCAAAATTCAATATAATTAGGATCATTTGCAATTGAAATAAATTCCTTATATTTGCTTTTCATATTAGTACAAATAGTAGGTCAATAATTTTGATTTAAGTTTCAGGTCAATTGGAAAAAGTTTTGCTAAAATATAGCATTTTTTTTTTTATTTTTAAAATTCTCAAACCTATCTTAGAATGATACCAGCTTTTTATTAAATTTTTAAATCTATCCTAACTAAAAACATTATTCAGAAACTAGTTTCTGCATTAAAGAATTTATTAACTGGCATAAAATAAAATAAAAAACTTTAAACCATGATGCTATAAGACAAAAATCTAAAGTCCATTTAAATAAAAGCTAAGATCTCACTATATATATATATATATATATATATGTTTATATATCTATATATATATATATAAGCAATTTGAAATCAAATATCCAAATCATCAGTGTCGCACTAAAATTCAATAACTGTCAATCATGGCAAAATACGATTTTTAAGCAAGACAACTCGGACTATTGGGTCTTGGAATACCTTGTATTTGTCAAGTAATTATATTCATTAGTCATAGTTAAAGTTTTTTTTTATGGATTTTAATAAAGTTTCTGAGGATAAAAATATTATTTCTCCAAACTTCTCTTAATTTTTCCAGGTTTTAAAGTGTTAATGTTTAAACTCTCTGTCTTGTTATATCATATTTCGCGTATTAACCATTTTTGTTGCAAGGGTTGGCAATACAACTTAAAAATTTAAGTTCTAATCAAATTATTTTTCGTCCACAAAACATGAACATAGAGTTTATAGAAGATGAAAAAACATCTAGAAGAAAGTTAGACTAAATCAGAGACTGGCAGCTGTTGAAAAATCGAATTTACTCTAATTGTAGATACAATAACTTCTACCTCTGTTAAAGTCGAGAAAAAAAAGTAAGTTGATTTGCTTATCAATGTCGATGTTTTGTGAAAAATTTAATTAGTAGAATAATGTTTGAATTCTTATTGAACCTATTTTACTCAACAATTTATATAATAACTAGATTTATTTTTAAGTAAGTTCAAAACCTAGTAACACTACTTTTGGCCATGATTTAAACTATTAAATTAAACTTTGCATCATCTTTGAAATATATTGTTTTGGATTTTGTAAACATTTCCGACAAATGTTAACTGTCGGGAAAAAAGATTTCGTAAGTCGAACAGAATTTAATAGTAATGTGAAATGGGTGAACATTCCTTACCTCTATGTTCCAAGAAAAAATTAAATGATTACATTATGCTGTCCTTATATAATTCATCACCTACAAATGTTTGATGTGTCTTTAATGGCACTTTTAAAAGACTTCTGCGAATAGGAAATGAAGTGTCGTGAATTAGCCACTTGGTCACATTGTGACACTGCCAAATTAGAAATTTACTCAGAATTGCATATTAAAAAAACAATTCCTCTGACAGATATTTAGAAGTTGGTGTGGCTCCCTCTGGCGTGTACACTACTGTCAAAATGGTGCACCTCTTTGTATCTTCTGATGCAACTGGAAAACGAGTAGAGGTTAGGAATAATTTTTAGCTGAATTTTCTTATTGTGTACAGAATTACATTCCTTTGCTGAAACAAACTGAAGTTGAAGTACACGGCTATAATAAATTAATCATTTTGAAAAGGATACAAATTCAAAAGAACACTCATGAAAGATATGAAAAGAGCCACAAACTCACCAAATTTGTATTGCGTATTCCTGGTAGAAGAACTAATGCATTATCCTTCCGATATGAGGCAGTACGAGTTTAGTACCGATTGATAATGGAAGCGGGAGGAAAAAAGTATTTCTGTCCTTGTACGAGATATAATTGTTCGAAGTCAGAATTATGTAATTCGCTTTCAGAATAGAAATCCAGCGTAAACAAAACATTTTGTAGAGATACTGGAGATTCAAGACACCATTGTTGCTTCAAAATGTATGGAATCTCCCACAGAAGAAAAAGGTTCAAGGATTGAAAAATAACTCGACAAGCAATGCGAAACAGGAATTCTTATTTTTTCGTCTATAATCCTTAAGCATAAGAAAAAATCCAACACCGGGTGGAAAACAATTTCGCATTAAAACAGAATTCTTAACATTAAATAAAAAATTAAAATAAAATAAAAAAAACGATGTCTTTTATCTTTTCTGCTATGAATTATATTCTAATTCAAATTATAAGGATGTTTGGATATAAGTGTAAGAGACAGGCGTAAGAAGTCTGTAGCATTGCAAATAAATATGAACAAAATTGTGATTTCTATTCTCAGATAAATCAATACAATTTACTATAAATTCTACAAATACATTATATTCCAATGAATTATGTTCTGAGGTTTTAAAATCTAAGTTTGTTTCTTAGTATAGAAAAAAACTATATAATTTTTTAGTTATATTAGGTTGGGTAAAAAGAAATCCATTATTTTTAAGTGAACTTTATGTAACTTCTTTTGGATTCACTTTGTAAAAAGATTTAAAACAGCTTTCATGTAGATTTTTAAGTCTTGCGTGTTTCGACTGCTGACATGCGGTTAACTTCGATCATTTTTGATATTTTATAGACATTTTCGACGATGCTGTATCCACATGCGAGGTGAATCTCTAACATCAAAAATACCCGAACGGAATCGACGAAACAAAAATTGTACGTAACTGGTTGTTACAGTCTTATATAGGACGATAAACACCTTTCACAATTTTAGCCACCCGGATATCTTTTTCGCCGTTACAAGAGAAAAACGAAAATGTATCGAATTTTCTGTTTGTTGTCTTCCATTTTTAAAACCTTGTACTCGTAACTGAATTAATCAAACAAAAAACCGCAAGAGGATATTTTAGTGTCAAATGTCACCTTTTCAACGAGCATAAATCTGAAATTGTTTAATAGATACCTCACGAGATATCGATCACTACAGACGTCTACCGAAAAACTAATGGATTACTTTTTTTCCAAACTAATATATTTCAACAGTAAATTTGAGCAATGTTCAGTTTTGTATTACGTTCTTCTTCATATTTTCTGAAAATACAAGAAATTTCACCATTTCTCATTTATATTTTAGGTTAATATTTATCATTCAAATGATATTTTAATCTTAAAATTTTTAATGGGTTTCAAAGTTTTTATTCAGATTATTTTAAAAAATAATAATTTTAAAAGAAAAGATAATTCACGAATTTAGTGGAAAATATTTTGATACACAAATCTTTAAGATATTATCATCGCCAAGTATGAAAAGCAATGTGATGAATTTATATTGCTTTCTAATTTTAAATCAAAAATTTAAATGCATATAATCAATTATTCACTTACATGTAAGTACGCTTTTACAATCGTTATAATATTTTTAGTATAAAATATACTCTCAATTTAATTATATTAAATATAATATTTAATGTAATTAAAGAGACTTCAGTAAAATTTTAAACTTTTAATAAAATTATACTTAAAAATTCTACTATTACATTTAGTATTAATTGTTAAGCAACTTAAAAAACTTTATGACAATAGAATAATATTTTCCCCAACAAATAATCTGATTTAAAATTCGTTACAATATTCCTCTAAATATTTAAGAACAAAAAGTATTGTGATTTCTTATGGCAAACTAATGAACTTACCAATGAGCACTTCTTATCGACTATTATAACAATGTCTGCCAATCGTTTCATTTCCTCACAATTTGTTTATCAAATTCAAATCTAATCTTATGTGGAATATATTGGGTAAGCTGCTACTTAAAGCGCCGCACAATACATTTGTGAAAGTCAGACAATTAACTGGAACTTTTGGTTTTTTTTTTACTTCCAATGGGCATGGTTACAAAAGACCATTCACCACAAAAGAAGTAAAGAACAAGAATTAAATAAACATGGCAAGAAAAGTCTATGAACCTATTAAGTCTCTCGCATGCCAGTATCGGTCACACAAAGAAATGTCCTTCAGCGCCGGGCAAGAAAGAAGGTGGACCATATCCATCAAGGTTTCTGCCAGGGGTAGAGACACTGATTATTTCATGTCGGTGAGAGAAGAGCCGGCTGGTTTGTTTGGTACCGAAAATACCGCGAAAGGTCGATGTAATATATATATATATATATATATATATATATATATATATATATATATATATATATATATATATATATATATATATATATATATAT
>JAPDSC010048980.1:0-10983 GCA_026290005.1 Latrodectus geometricus
TATATATATATATATATATATATATATATATATATATATATATATATGGTAAGATAGAGAAAATGTTTCAAGATATAATATTTATATTTAACCTTACATAATTCTATGTTATTTCTATTTTGTTTATTAGTATCTATTAATTATTATATACATGGGTATGTGTATGTGAATGATGTTTGGGTATATGTGATTTTTTTAATTTTATTTACTTAACTTGAAATACTGTTGTGCAACAAATATATTGTATATTTCTTATTAAATTGTTTTTTTTCTTAATGATTATAGCAGTAGTTGAATATAGGATAATTGTAAGCTCAAGCATGTGAGCAAATGGGTAAGCATTTACATTTAGAAATTTGATTTATTTGGCTCTTAATGGAATGGTGAGTAAAGTAAAGAGAAACATTCTAAAGAAAATGATTTGTGAACAGTTATTTTTTTTTTCTCGGTTCTTCGTAGTTTCCATATGCTGGACAAGGTCCAGCAATGGAAACTGGAGGGAAGGTGTGAAAGTCAGACTGTGAACTGGAAGAGTACTTTTGATTTCGTTTTCTGCCAGGACTAGAGACACTAAGACGGGGACGATAGAGTCGTGTCGGAGTAAGGAGAACGGTTGGTTTGTTCTGATTACTTGGGGGTAGCGGAAGTCTGCACCCGGTCATTATAAAACTAAATGTCTTGAATAACGTGGAAAAATGTCTGAATTAAATGTTTGTGTTAATGTGTAATAAATGTTTCGTGTCCCAATCATTTGTTTTGTGTTATTCGACCATCCTGGAGACGACAGGATAATAAGAACATCACAATATTAAAAAAATATTTTTTAGGAAGTTTCAAAATTGATTATTTTGAAATAACTAAAGAACTTTTTAAGATCATTCATGTTCTGACTTATTTTTAAATTGAATACTAGAAAAAGAGAACTTTAAAAATAAAATAAAAACATTTTTGTATCTTTAGACTCGTATATTCGTACAATACAATTTCTCATTACATTAGCAATAAATTTCATTTTAACACACAAGAATATTATTTGTTATGAATAAAATATTAAAATATCTGTCAATAAAATATAAAACTTCAATAGATGTCATTTTTTAAAAAATTCCACTTAGTTTAAGTTTTCTGGAGATAAAATCTTTCTGAAATTCAAAATTGTAGAAAAAAATATTCTTCAGTTTTTTAGGCAGAACTTTTGAAAATTATCACTAAAGTGGTAATTTCCAAGAGAAATTTTAATAACATAGATTACCAACAATGCTAATTCAAACCATGTTTTTCTTTCCAAAGAATTCTCATTTTAAGAGTCAAATTTATCAGAAAAATACTATTTTTACTATAGATATGGTTTTAAAAAATATAGACATTATAATTCAATAAGTTTTAATAGTTTTTAACATTTCACAATTAAAATTTTGATTATATATTTTATATACCATATATATCTATCTATATATATATAAGCAATAAAAACATTGTTTAACTGTAACAAAATGTCTTAAATAATATTATAAGATATTTCATAATATTTGAAATTATTATATAAAACAAATATGGTAAAGTTTTGTCAGAAGTTACATATCCAATTTAGCATAAATTAAACTGTACTGTCTAAAATATAAATGTTAAATCCATCATTTAAGTAAAGAGTATAAGCAATAATCACCTAAAAAGTGCAATAAGCAAAAAATATTAGTTTCACAAGGAAACAATTTCAATACAAGAAAAAAGTAAATATAATAAACAATAAAATAAAAAAAAAAATCACAAAATACTTGGGTAATAAAAAACACAGAATCATTTTTATATCATAATTCTAAATAGTAATAAAGCCTACCTTGCAACTGAATAGAATCTTGGCTTCAAATTTGGGAGATATTCTATAAAATAAAGTGCCAAAATTAATGCATAATAAATAAAACAGAAAATTCTAATATACTTACCATAAATTCTCAGAGATACAACATAAGGTCAATAGTGCAGTCAGCTTATTTATCTGTGATCATGTGATTAAAAGTAATAAAACAGAAAATATTAAAAAATATCTAAAGAAATAATTTAAACTTATGAAAATAAAAATTTGTAAGAAATCTTCTGATAGTTAAGAAGCACAAGAAACTTAATATATAACAAAGACATATAAAAATTATATATATTTGTATTATTTAACTCTAAAATGTAAACTAAAATGCAGTAAATTTTATATAAAAATTTATATGTTTTCTTCAAATATGATTAAGAAAATAATGAGGTAGGTAATATAATAAACCTATAATTTATTTGCAATAGGTTTACAATATGCATCAAAATAATTAACTTCAAGTTTTCCTATGTTTTTTTCTTTTTTTCTTGAAAGATCACCAAATTTTAATCAAAAGTCTATAAAATTTGAAATAGTAAGCACTAAAAGCCAAATACAAATATATGAAAATATTTTTAAATAATTTCTAGAACAACCAATAATAATAATTCAAAACTATTAAGTTTTTTGATAAGTATAAAATAATTATCATAATAAAACAATAAGTTTAATAATTAATTAATAAAAAAATAAGGATAATGGAAATAAAATAAAGATTTTTTCCATTGGTATGATTTATAATGATTAAGTGCGGTTAAGCTATCTACTATGTGGTACTTAAAAAAAGGAGAGAAAAAAATTTATCCTGTAAATATTATTACAAAAGATTTTCCCAGAAATTTTTCTTTTTCCACTAGATCAGCAGTTTTTGGTAGATCAAGGGCTTCCCAAGAGCTTTCCTTCATTATGTTCTTTATTTAGCAATTGTTTTTCAATTAATTACAAGGAAGGATTTACCTATGGATTTATACTTGCCCAAGTATGAAATGAAAAAATGTTTTCATATTATGCTTATTACCTGTAATATTAAACTGTTAAGAACACTATTCAAAGAAAAGTATTTTACTCAGTTTTGAATAGTAATTTTATAATAAAAACTAATTGAAACTAAAATGATTTTTATTTTATACTTAGGACGGATTGAGCTTTTGGAATCTAACTAAATCACTACTAAAACATATACCTGGAGATTGGCAGATATAACTCAGTTTATAATATACATTAAATACATTATATAAAAATAAATAGGAAAAAATATATAATTGAATCAAATCAAAGTAAAAATACAAAAACTGTTAACAAATTTAAATATTTTCTTAGCAAAGATGATTCAGTTTAAAAACAATAATTTAATTTTTGATATTTTAAAAAGTATTTTTTTTAAATATTAAGCTATTATTGTCATAAAAGCTAAAGAATTTTAAATTAAGTCACTAGAATATGAGTAACTAAAGTAAATCATGTTGTAGATACATATTTTACCACTACTGTTCAAGATCAACAATATAGGACATACTTATCATGCAGATAAGATGTGATTTGATCGAAAAACAATATTAGAATAGTGATATTTACCCAGCAATTTTTCAACTGGTGGGGTACAAGACTTGAAATAAAGCAAGATATCAAGAATGGACAAAGACGGTTTCCTTACAAAATCTGTGTAATAATTAGCACCCTCAGGAGAACTCAGAAGTAGAAGACAATCTTTTTCTTTTTCATCAGTAGTATATTCAGCAAGAATGCGTAGTAAAATCTAGAAAGAAGAATAACATTCATCAGTAATATGAATGTATAGTAAAGTCTACAAAGAATATAAATCTTTGGCAGTATATTCAACAAGAATGCAAAGAAAAACATCTAATATATAACAATAAATAATTAACTAATTTAGTCATATTTTTCTAATTATAGATTATTAAAAACTAAAAAGTTATCTCATTTATTACTATTACTATAAAAGTGCATATAAAAGACAATTTTAAATATTAATTTACAAACTTAACTGAAGTTCTGAAATTTTCTAATAATACTAAAAAATTCCTTTAAGAACAATTTTCTAGTATTTAATGAAAATGTAAGTTCAAAAATGTTGTACATGTCAGTTGTACAATTGATTCTAATTCATGAAAACATTACGTAATACATCAAGAATATTTTAATGCTTAAGGATACAGGAAAAGCAAATGTGAAAGTATTGCAAATTTTTCAAACTAATCATTATTTACAAATTCTCTGTCTTTAAAATATATTTACAATCTATATCTGACAATTTTGGAAAATAGTATTTTTAGCTGATTTTTGACATTCTTTTATTTTTAATATTAGCATAAAATTGTACACAACATTTTAAAAAATTAACAACACAGCAATTTTTTAATAGTACTTTCTCTTTTTAATTTTTTATAAAAGTCTAATTAGCAGTTTTTTTTTAACTTTACATTTAATTGTATAATAAGAGTTGATATAACATTTTTGATACTTAGTATTTAATAAACACAATTTTCAGTTCAGTGACCCTTTAATTAAAATTATTTTGAAGCACTAGAAATAATTTGTTTTTGATCATAATTCATCATAATCATTTGTTTTTGATAAGTTAAATACACTTAACAAACCATATTTTATAAGGATTTAAAAATATACTTTTATTCAAAAGAAAAACATTTTATATTGTTAGTTTCAAAGAAAAACTGTTTTATGTACTGTTGATTTAAGCAAGATATTTTATCACGATAGTATTATCAGCATGAAAGACAATCAGCAATATTTCTACAAAAATGCAGCAATTATAAAAGCAAAATTTCTATATTTTATGAGATTTTGAGGTTTATTAATTGTTGGGTAAAAAATAATTAAGGCTTAACTTTCTCAAAAGAAAAAAAAAAATAAAATAAAATAAGAACGTTAAAAATGAACTTATCAATTTTCAGTAAGAAGCTTCTCAATAAATAGTTTTGCATTACAATTTAAAATACAAAACTAAAGAAATATAATGCTATCAATAAAAAGGAAATAAAAGTAATTATGTTCATTTCAAACTAATTTTATTTGCTTATAACTTGCAATCTCAAAATAGAATCAAGAAAAACATTAAAAGGATTCGTCATTTAACATTGATTTAATACTGTTAGAAAACCTTAGTTAAAAATTTGTATTAAAAATGCCTTAAAAATTTTATAATAATAATTAATAACTTTTCATCAATTTGTTTTATCAAGTTCAAAAATTACTTTCTAAAACAAATGAAAATACAAAAAAGAAATTGAACTCTAAAGCTAATCAATAAATTTTGATAATCAAATGAAATAATATTTTTAGATTTTTTCCAAGAGTTATTTGTAATAATAGTAAAATGTTGAAAAATATAATAAAAAATAATCCAACTGAGAAACATAAATAAAAACTTTTCTTAAACCGAAAATTTTTTTACAGTATATATATATTAATGTATTATAATTATATTATTAGTCATAAGAAATCACATAGTAAAAAAAAATAATAATAATAACAAAGAATAGTAAAAAATCCATAAAAATTACTAAGAATGTATCATGAATGATGTTTTTAAGACGAATAAACCAAATATTTACCTCATATTTGAGATAATTTACAAATTATTTCATTTCAACTGACTTTCAATTTCTATAACAAATAGTAATTAGATAAAAAATATATATGTACTACTAAGAAGAGGTTTAATTTTTTTTCTCTTTCCCCTAGAATTTAATATGCTGAATAATTATTTCCTTTTTAATCAAAACTTACAAAAATTTTATATTTTATAAAACATTTTTATTATTACTTTCCACTGAATGTTTCTTTTTATAAAAGAAACATTTCAGTCGGCTTCTTTTTCTATTATATATGCACTTTCATGTAATTATATTTGAATCATTCTTGATGTTTATTATAAATGACAAACTATCCTCAATACAGTAGTAAATTTTAAGACAAGAATAGAAATGTATTATATGCATAAGAATTTTTATCTCTCATTACGGAGTCAAATATACAATTTTTACATTCCCTTTACATAAATTTTTTAAAATGTAACTGTTGAAAAACTGTTTCACAAGTTTGCCCACATTTAATTTAATACATAACATCTGGCTTCAATACAATTGAAAATACTTTAGATCCAATAGGGTCATTATAAATATAAAAATTAAATTCAAAATGCTTTCCTTTTTCATATTTTTTTTGTAAAACTTACGTAAAAATATTTTTTCAACTTTAATTATACTAATATCTCATTAAAAATTTATTGCTTTCATGCAATAATAAAATGCATAATTTCAAAATATGGCTTAATTTTTCAAAAATATTTCCTGGTTGAAAGATTTAGGATATTAAGATTATTAATTATGAGATTCAAAGATTAAAATTTTAGTTGCAGCTATTGCACGACCTTAAATTTTAAAACTGTACAAAACGAAGTAATAATTTACTTTTCATATTTAAAAGTATTACTGTATTTTTTCAGATTGACTTCAAATTTGCTAAAATTAAATGAAAATCTCAATTATTATTATTATTATTATTATTTTTAAACTAGAGATTATAATGTAAAAAATAGCAATATTATTTAAAGAGTTTTTGTAGTAAATCTATTTAAAAATCCTTTAGAATCTCCATAGATATATTTTAAAATTATAATTATATTGAAAAAATAATATTTTTGCTTCACATTAAAGCCCTTGTATTTTTATCTCTCATTCGTATAGTTATTAAATATTGATAATTTAGCATCTTATTATCATTATTGTTAACATACAAAATAACAGCTATATTTAATAATTATATATAATTAATAATTTTAATAATGATAGGCATATTACTTGGTTTACAACTTCATAAGAATATTATTATTGAGGCAGACATATTACTCAATAATAAGAATCATTACTTTTGTTTGTTTTTAATATTTTGAATAATCATAAGAATCTGTTAAGAAACAAAATGTAAGAATTATTAAAATAGCAGTAAGATTAATAAAAAAAAATATATAATTTTTTATATATTAGTTTAAAATTTCAGATAACTGCACTAATTTAAAAAAAATGATAGTAAATAATAAATATAATGCTATAATTTTTTGAAAGAGACTTCTTAATTTTAGATTAGTAGGTGAAATAATACACCATAAGAAAGTTCATAATTTGGAACTTAAATAATTGCTATATTCAGAAATAAAATAAATGCATTAATAAGTGGTACATTTTATATAATATTACGTTAAATACAGACAAATAATACGTTTTATAATACCTTTTTTGGCACTGATCTAATTTCAATGCAACGTAAAAATATATCTTTAAGAGTTAAAAATTCAGGTATATGGCTTGGAAGTTTTCTTTTATTACTTAAAGCATGTTCAGATAATTGTAATGTCACTGGTGAATCAGCTGATTCTGCAACATTTAACCTAAGAATAAAATGGAAATTATAGAATAGATGCAGCTTGATTATTTCCCCAGAGTTTAATAGAAGTTGGAATTTTAAGTTTACCTATTTAATAAAGTTTCAACTTCCTTCACAGAATTTGAGCAAATGAATCCAAAGGAATCCCCAGGCTCATAGGGTATGCTACTCTCCTAAAAATGTGTATATAAATATCTAACACAAATGATATGAGAAAATTATGGAAAAACAATATCATATCATGTTACATGAATTTAAATTAATCACATATGTTACTCCAGCATGAATATTAAGTAGAAAGATGTAAAGAAAACTTCATACATTTGACAAAACAACTAACTGATAGTAACAAATTATAAAATGTACATTTTTCTCATTATTTTATGAAAGTGTTCTGGTAACTGCAATATTTCTATAGAAATTGATGAACAATTATAATAGCTTTATTTATGACACTTTAAACATTGATCTCATACATAATTTCTGTTACAAAATTTGAATAATATTAAAAAAAATAATATTGTCATAAAATGACTCTTATAAGACAACATGCAGGTGACGTTTAATAAATGTTAGCTGCTAGACTATCCTTTCTGCAGCGTCCAAATTCTTATTCTTAAAATCTGGTTTAATTAATCATAATGTTTGTAGAAATATTTTTCACTAAAAAATCAAATTATTTTAAAATAATTTTATATTACACTGAAATGGTATTCAATTTAACAAAATAAAGCCTAAGTTAATGTGATTAAACCTACATAATATTTAGTTTTAAGAGAGCACAAGAGATGAGTATCTTTTTCTTGAGATTACTTAATGCGTCTCATTAAAATTAAATTTTCAATTAAAATTAAAATACAATGAAACATTTTAATGGAAAAACTTATACTTTTTTTTTAATGCTGATAGTTAATTTAATCAACTTATTGAGCTTTACTTTTTCCACTTGAGTGACAAGCATTAACAACAAATAGCATCAAAAATGAATGTAAACTAACCTCAAACTTATAAAATTTATTCCTGTAACAGAAAGAAAGAAACAAAAAATAAAAATTTCCATAAGAAAAATATGGATGGAAAAAAAGATGAAAAAACAAACATTATGGTTGAGCAAAAACAATTTCAAGAAGTTTTTAATTTTTTTCAGAAAGTAAACAAAGGCAGTTTAACAGATAGTTATTCCTAATAATTTAAATAACTGTGAGACATTAAATGGTTGAAATAAAGGCATTCATTTAATAAAAAATATCTGCCTAGTTTAATTAGAAAGACAAAATGCTTTTAAATAATAGAAAACATTTTCAAATGTAACTTTAGAATCAATAGATGGTAAGTGACTTCACTAAGCACATTCTAAATATAAAATAAATTCCTAAGAATTAATTTTTAAGTGCAATTTTACAAAATTATAGAAAAAATATAAAGTTTATTTATTTACTTAATTAATTATAGTTACTTACCTCAAATTGGAATTTAAGCTCTAAAGTAGTCTTGACACGCTCAGAATAAGTTAATTTCTTAGCAGCAACAAGAGATACTTTTGTTAAAGTAGATGCTTGAGAATGAAGATTGCTTTCATCTGGTACAAAAGATTTCTTCTCTTCCTGTATTGATATTTAAGGTCAATATACTCAATATAAATATATAAATTAGAGCAATGTATATAACAGGAATTGTACGATATAAATATAAATTTTAGCAATATATATTTATTTACATAAAATAGAAGTGGAATTATTTAGGCATATAAATCACTTAATAATATTAAACTATTATATTAATATCATTAGAACAATTAAAAAAATGCGAGATATAACCAAAAAACTATTTTACTATCAAAAAAATCAAACAAGTACTAATGCTATTTTTAAATAAGAAAGAGAAAATAAAATTACTACAAAAAATTTCAATAACATTAAATAATCATTTCAATTTATTATATTTTTATATAATTGCATACTAATATACGATTGCAAAAATAGAAATTAAGAGAGAAAGAAAATGCACAGAAAAATGTATTTAATTTTTTCCTCTAATAAAGATTATTTTCAAAACTTTAAAATTTGATATCTGATATGATTAACTTTGAATTCACAATATGGTTAAAAAAGTTATTAAGACTTCAAAACTTTCAAAGATAAAAACAAATGATATACAATATAATTTGAAGATTTAAGGAAATGCTCTTTTGTTATAAGAACTTTCTCAAAAACTTTGTGTATGGCTCTATTGATTGAATTGAGAGAGGGTAACAATTTTGTCTGACTATGGATTAGATAAAAATCATGGTCATCTTATTTCAATGCATATCTTGTTATTTATCCAAGTTGGTTAAAAAACATCATTTTAAATTTATTTTTTATGCTAAACTGCGCTAAAATATTCAGGACTTTTGTCTTACATAATTTTTTCTGCTTTTTTTTTTTTTTTTTTTTTAAAAGCACAAAATGGACTTGCTGAGTGTCAGCAGCATTATAAAGAAAAGAAAATATATTAATTATAAAAATAGTATCACATGAATTTTTTATTTATAAACCATAGCAGGCATTGTATTATATATATATATATTTTTAATGAAAAAGCTATTAAAATTCTAGTATTATTTTAAAGCAGCTGATAAATATGTGATTTGTAATATACGTAGATAAATAAAATATAAAAGATATTGCTTCAAATTTCAAGACCAAAAAGTATAAAAACTGAGCTGTACGTGAAGAGTAAAAATAATCATTTCTATGAATAGTATGTAAGAACAGTTTTTTTCATTATTAATTATAATTATAATTAATATTAAGAAAAACAGCTATGTTTGCATGAAGTTAAAGATTTGTCTTGTAATATCTCTATATAAATAAAGCAATTATCTGAAACCAAAGAATACAAATTATTTTTTCATAGAAACAAACTTGACATAAACAGAAATGTAGCTTAATAAAATCCTTTCAATGACTTTTATCAAGTATAATCCTATGGATGCATGAACATCATACATTCACAACATAACTTACATTTTATTCCTTTTTCTTATTCCTAAAATATTAAAAAAAAAAAAAAAATTATAGCAAAGAAATTAAAATACCACAGTGAATTATTGCTGAGATAATTGGAATTTGGGAGAAAGACTTTCTTTCATAACTTAAAGCTACCAATGCTTGATTGATGGAAAAATTCCCCAATTTTTTAGTTATTATTATTTTTTTAAAAAAAATGTTCTTGTATAATTAGAAAGTCTCAATGCGCAGTGGGTCTATACACATTAAATATACAATGTCTAATATTGTGTAATGGATAGGAAGGTAAAGAGGAATAAGGCAGAGCAAGTGTTGATTCACCCCTGGCCATTGTTCAAAATTAGAAGGTATTTTTATATTGATGAGACTTAACTTATCAATCAATTAATATAATTCAGGATCATTTCTAGTGTAACTGTAAGGTCAATACTAAATAAACTAAGTAAAATAATTTAGAAGGAATCTACTTTCTAAATTATGCTTATCTAGATTGGAATGTGAATAGAAAATGAAAAAGAACATAAGATGATTTAATTATTTTCATACTGGATTAACATTGACTTTAGTACACAAATCTTAAGCATATATGATAGTATTATTTACAACATACTTAAAATTGTTTGATTTACTTAAATTTATAATATAGTAACAAACCTGCAATTTTAATCTTTGTATATACTTATTATA
>JAPDSC010048998.1:0-12481 GCA_026290005.1 Latrodectus geometricus
AAGAAATAAATGCCTAAAAATAAAAAATGTAAGAAATTAAACTGATTTCAAATATATCGTGCATATAATGTAAATATAGTAGTACATAAGTCTTCACTCTTGTTTTTATATGAAATAATCTGAAATACGAAACAGATATTTTAAAGTAAAATGAATAAATCAAAAAAATTTTAAGTCTTTTCAATATTTTATAATTTTTTAAATTATTGCTTTTTAATTAAACTTGCATGCAGTAACAACTAGTTAGCATTAATACATAAATGATGCAACCCATTAACAATTCTATACTGTCATATTAAAGAATCTTGTATTTAAATTCTTCAAAAAATATGTCTGAGTGATAATATTAATAACATATATATATATATATATATATATATATACGTGGTTAAGTGATAGAAGTTACTTCAAGATTCGTAAACTATGCTTTCAGCTAAATATTGCTCAAAAGTATACTAAGATTTTTCTGCTTGTTTTGGCTTTAAATTCTTTTTAGTCAATGGCACTAATATGATGCCATATAACAATACAGTTTAACAACAGAGTTCTATCAAGACGCTTAATTTATTATTAAATTTGTTTTATTACGGTAACTTAATAATACTAACATTAAAATATTATTCTTTAAAATAAAAACCTCATAAAAGATACTTTTCTACTATGACATTAAAAGAAGAACCATTAAAAAGAATATTCAGAGAACATTCATTATACATTGTCTTTCTTCTTAACAGCGAACTATTTTTCAAAATATTCATAAATATAAGCTACACTAATTTTCTCAGCACTTGATGTCATATAATCAAATAATAAGAAGATTTTATCATTAGGTTATAGATTGTGCTCTTATCTAAAGACATTTTCAATAATGCAATACAAATTCCATAAGACATTACCAATATTTCAAGCAGACAAATTTAATTTTAGCAAATAATAAATATTATCAGATATCAGAATAACTTATTTAATAATACATTAGAGTTTTATCCTTTTTAGTATAATCTACTATACTGTAAAAATTCAATTAAATATGACTTCAGGGATGTATATAACTAATATATTTTTAAAAAGAGAGCAAATTCTTTTTACATAAAATATAAAAATTTATAATGATAGCTCAAAATCAAACTGCAAGTAAAATTGAATTATTTGGTTTACATTGAAGTTTAAAAAAGGAACAATAAAATTTTGAATTTATAACTAGTTTCTAGGAAATCACACAATTACAAGGTAAATCAGTACCGCAAAAATTCAAAACGTTACATTTTTGATGATTTTATTTTTAAAATATTTTCTAAATATTTATTATATATAATTGGGTTTTAAATTTGTTTCCACATTAAATAATATTTAGATGAAAAATAAAGTAGAGAGCTATAGGAAATTGAATAAGTATTTTAAAACAATAAATATTGTTCCTAATAATTAATTCAAATTGCCTTTCACAGCAAGTTTTTGTTTTAATTTTTTGAAATATATAATTTTGCCATTAAATTTTGATGATATATATTTTGATGATAATATTTCTTTTAATATATTTGAAATAAGAAATTTATCTTTGTTTCTGCATGTAAACCCGTTTTATATATTTCATAAATTAGAAAAACAATAAAATAATGTAAATATGATTAAATTTGTTCTTACACTTACAACACACATGTATAAATATTAATAAAATTAAACTTTTTTACTTATAAAATAAAACAATTGCAATTATGAGTAATGTGTTTGATAATATTGTATAAAACCGAATATAAACCGTAAAAATATTTTTTCAGCCTGCAAAATTAGTTACAATTTTATACACAAAAGTTGAAGATTTTAGTACTATAAAATAAATTATATGCTTAAATTATTCACATGCCAAATTTCAAATATTTGAAAAAGGATGAATTTACATATACATAAATAAAATAACAATTTCATATTTATATATCAAAAATTGTTTATATTTCAGTCTAATCAAAAGCAGATGTTATGTATTTTAATATAAATAATAATTTGACTTAATTGATGTTTGACAAAATTACAAGAATTTTCTTAATTAAGAAGTTTCTTAATTAAAGCATTTTTTTGGTTTAGTAATACATTATTGTAATTAAAATCAATAAAGATATTTTTGATGTTTATAATTTTTATATTTTATTTTTCATCCAATTAAAATACAGTTTGTTAAAGTCACAAATATATGTATGTATTAAACTTGTAAGAGACGTCAAAGCAATTTAAATAAACTAAATTATATAATTTCTGCAAAAGCTACATAACTCTTTCATAAAATATTATACAAAAATTTCATTAAATGCTTTTCCTAATCAGTTTTGACCTTCGTTCGCCCTATTATACGGATAAGCAACACAGTTTTTCCTTTTTTAATCATGAAATATCAAGCACATTTATTAATTTAGTAAACCATTTCCATGGCAGTAAACTTCCATCCGTTTAAGCGTTTCGAAATTCACTTATCATGACTTTAGTTCTTGCAACAATAACTTAATTCCCTTTTTTTCATTACACAAAGGAAAGATAATTTTCCATTTACTTATTTTCTCTGCGATTTTTTTTATGAATATCTTTGTTATAAATCAATGTATCCTGGTTCATTTATTCAAAATTAACATTAGTTAAAATACATCTAGCAGTAACTCAATAAATGTTAGATTTTTCAATCGTTTTTCCAATTTTTCTGTGAAAAAAAAGATTAACTTTTCCTTTGTTCTGTTTTGTAAAGTCCAAAAAATGTTTCCAATAGATCGTTAGACAAAGAATTATACTTTTAAAAGAGAAAGAGAACATTGATACATTTAACAAAGCACATTACTTTTCTAAAAGTCATTTTTTATCAAATGGTATGAGGGAATTTTAAATCAATAGAGAAAATGACAAACATTATTAAATAAAAAAAGACTTTTTTATACTTTCTTTTATAAAATTTACAAAGTATCGCTGATTATTTCTGCATGAACATAAATAATGCTTTTTAATTAAAAATGAATGAATTTATTTATTTTTAAAATATTGTATATTATTTAATCTTATTTTAAAAAGAATTAAATTAAATTTTAATATTTATATCAATGCAAATTAAGCTAAAACAAATATTTTGATTTTGTCAGATTACCTTCTGCATAAAAACAAAACGCAGATTGATTTTTTTTTTCGTAAAGAAAGGGTAGTAATAATCAAATTCCATGTTATTCTTATAATTTCGTAATAGAAATGGGTAGCTGTATATAATTATAATCATCTGGCATATACATTATTTTTTTTACATCTTTATGTAATTTAATTTTATAAAATAAAAGAAATTGTGCTCATTAGCTATCAGTAATATTTTACATGAAATGTCATAACTGTTTATAAATATTAATACTTTAATACTAAATAAATAAATATCTTTTAGTGATTAACATAACACAAAATTATAAAAAATTAAAAATATTGTAATAATGTGTGAATCTACTTTTATCAAATATGAAAATAAACTTTCAACAATTTAATGTATCAAATTCATTATAATTATTTTTATTACTGTAATATAGTATGGCTTTTAAATATTATACATTTATTATTAAATAAAAATAAGTAATTCTATCAACACATATACTCTTCATCCGAAAGAAGGAAACATGCAGCAATTCCATAAAAACACGCCATAATTGACTATAAATATTTATTGATTTGTTTCCGCATATAAACAGTGTTTTTATAAATATTATTACTGTTAGCTAGTATGCCGGAAATAATTAATGGCATTATTTTTAACAAATAAAAGGAGTAATTGATTTCAATTAGAGGATTTAAAGAAGTATGCTAATTATATGAATCAATGCTTTTAAAGTTTTTACTGTTTTTCAGCTTCTCATTTTAAAATCTACACGCATCCTTCAAACAATACAAATACTCTTACATTTCTCATGTTCTTCAGAATAGTATTAAGAAAAAAATTTTTAGTGAGGAAAAATAAGTAGTAGATTGAAAAAATTCTGATTAATTTTGGAAAGGAAATAAATGATAACAACAATATTTTCATAAGAAATATCAGTTATGTAACATGAGCAGTAGTAAAAAAATACTACTTTGAGAAAAATTTTAATTTCACTGAGAAAAACCCGGATCTTGAAGATAATTGAAAAACATGAGAGATTCATGTTTTTCTAGAAAGAATTGATCGTGAAAGTGAGTGACTTCGAAGGAGAAAAATTGAGCTTATTTTTGTGCAGGATTAAATGCAAAAAATAGTTTAAATTCAATACCGCAATTAAACTGCATTTTTAGTTTAAATATACATTCGAACCAATATTAAGAATAAACTAAACATTCATACTTGTTTATTTTATATAAAAGATTTAAATTTTAAAATTAAATATTAAAGTATAATAAAGGCAGGTTTTTTCAATATAATATCATGTGAATTTATAAACTTGAAATTTATTTTATTTTATATCACTTCTTATTTATTTTTATATTACATATTATTATATGTGTGTAAAAGTGAAACAATTCTATCCTAACAATTAACAATTTTAATAGTCTTTATTGTAATATAAAAATTTCAGTTTTCAATTTTAATAAATTCAATGCATCATCATTTTATTAAAAAACCTTAACTCCCAGTCAAAGTTATCTTTTTATTGAAATAATATCGTTAGTCAGTTAAAAATAACTATTGAAAATACAATTAAATATATTTCCAAGAAATTCATTTATTGATAAATATTAATATTTAACATATGCAACGAATTCATTATTTTTCTACCTATACCCAGGGAATATGTTGAATAAATCTCTTTAAAGTTTTTTATTTTCTTTTTTTGCCATTTATAATATAAAATAGATATTGCAATACAATTTTCTCTATTTATTATGTTCTTTATCAAAAATGCGTTATTTGTTATCAAAAGAAAGTTAAAGGATATAATTATATCAAATTTAACAGTATTTGTAAAAGGAAATTTTATCATAAGAGATAGAAGACGCACATTTATTTTTGAAAAAGGCTAAATGCAATATATCAGAAAGTAAAATTTGTATTATCGAATTTATAAATAATTATCAAAATATTCGGAAAGCAATTGGTTGATAAATTAATTTATATCACTCAACAACTGCAAGTAAAAAAAGATAAGAATTGTGGAATTTAAAACAATTGTAGAATTGTAAACAAAACATGCAATGGTAAAAGAAAAACAGATAAATAAAAACTGCTGATAATTTTATAAATCTATGACAATTTTATTTTCTAGCCTAGTAGGATTAAAATATGGGATAATTAAGTTTCTGTTATAGATAATGCAAATTCAAATTTATTTCAGATATTTCTTAAGAATTTTAATTAAAGATTTTTTATATTGGTATTTATTTACATGTAAAAACATATATTTTTAATATATATATTTGTTAGTACTTAGTAACACATCCGATATATCTGTGAACTCTAAACAAATATCTATTACAATTGGCGTTTTGTTACAAATTTATTTGCGTAATTCATGAATATATGTATAAACGTTTTACTAATGGACTTCCTGCACTACAAACCATGACTAATCTTAACTTCTAAAGAACATAAATATTGGTTTCATTACAGAATTGTGAGCTGCATTCTTTTCACCAACAGAAAATTGTAAATAAAATATTTCAGAACATTATACATCGTCATAGTAGAAACTAATACTTTAAAATAGATAAACATAAATTAATCTTTATTTTGAATCGACTTCAATACATTTTATACACATCGTTTTTTAAAACCGTTGAAGAATATGCCAGCTACATAGCAACAGACAATGTGACTGCAAGAATTGCCTTTATTTTAAATTACAGGTTACGTGAAAGTTTGCCTAGTGCGTATCGTAACCATATCTCACTAAACGGTTAAGCAGATTGAAGACTGATCCCATCTAGCTATTTATAAAACTACACCAACGTGATCGTCCCGCTATGACGTCAATCTGTGACGTCACCGGTACTCCTCATGATATGCTTAAGGCCTCGTTGGTCGATAATTCGCGTGATGCGTTAAAAGAAAGTGGAGAGTAAAAAGGCTTTTGCGTGCTCTAACTCTAGTTCTTTTTCTTCGTTTTCTGTCCTAATCTCACCACTCTCTTTTGTACTACGGCTCAAGCTGTTTTTCGAAGATGAAAGTGGATTCACAAGCTTTTAACTACAGCTTTTTTTTTTCATTGAAAAAAATGTCAAATCCCACGTCCATCCAACAAAAGATAACTTCATATATTTTATTTTTAATGTTAATCATTTACACAACAGACGTCATCACATAAGCCGATTTGAAAAATAGGTTTAAAAATATATTTAATAACAAAATGGTATTATTGTGGATTACATAAACCTAAAAAAATGGCATTTTCATTGCATTCGATTATGCATGTGAAAAAAAAAGCGAATTAAGGAAAACATTTGAACTTATGAATCAGAATAAAACCTAGACAGAACGCAAAACTCGAAACAAATTATTGCTTAATTTAATCTTGGAACAAAATATATTAAGAAAAAAAAAATATATATATATATATAATGTTTGTTTTAATGTTAATGAAATGCTTTTTGAAGTATTTATTAGCTTGATTTATTTTATTGAAGAATTCCTGTTATATTAAATTCTATAATACTAATTTAGTAATCACAGTGTGTCATAATCTTAAAACAAAAATAAAAAATTGGGATAAAAAATATTAAGTATTTACGGCATATATCTGTGGAATATATTTAATAACTCTGGAATATAAAAATTAATTTACAATAATCATGAATCATGAAGATATCAAAATAATTAGCAAAAATGGAAATGATAATATATTTGTTAACAAATATAATAAAATTCAGATATTTACAATGTTTACTTTCTAATGTAAGAATATTTGCTTATCTTAAGGCATATTCTTAAAGCATAAAGTTTTCTTTAAATCAGCATAAGTTCTTAAAGAATATATAAGAATATTTATTAATTTTCCTGTTTTACAATCTTTTTCTGTCTGTACAAAGCTGTTTTTATGTTGCTTAAAAAAAGTAAAATTTTGAGACAACTTTAAGAGGATTCAAAATATTTGATATTATAAAATTACTATATCAAAGAAAATTTGTCATTGAAGAATAAAGTATATCAAAAATCTCGAATATTATGTCATTAAATTATCTATTTCATAATATTTTGTTACAAATAATTTATGTAAAATATATTTGCATTCGTTTAACTTTTAAAAAAAAATTAAATGTTTTAACATAATGATAAATATTTTATCTTATTCCAACTTTATGCTCAAACTATACAATATTATCTAGATATATCTAGATTCATTTAACACTTAAATGGCTTAGTTAAGTTTATTAATCTAAACTTTTTATAAATGAAACTGTATTGTTATTCAAAAAAATTTAAAGAGTAATATTTACTCATGAAGATATCAAAATTTATATAAAATTGCTTGATTAAACTCAAGACATTTTTACTATTTTCTAAATCAAAATATGAGTTACTTAAGAAAGTTTTTATTTTGCATTCACTATACATGTATTTGTGCTTTTTTTACATGTAAAAGTATCAACTGCAAAGTAAAACAATAATAATAAGACAAATAAACAAAATAATTTGTTCATGGTATGTAACAATAAAACGATTAGAAATTTTTATTCATGTTCAGGAGCAATCTTGCTTCTTTCAATATCTTCCGAATTACACACCGCGCAATTTTTATAAGCAGTTTTAATCTACTTCACAAAATTCTAATAAAGCCATTAAACCATAGAGACATTTTTCAAACTTGCATTTGCGTGCCACATCCGAATGTTTGCAGAAAAGAAATAAATATCTTCGATTAAAATCAAGGTTGCGTGATGTGGAATTGCCACTAATGATGGCTAATGTAGTTCTCCGGATGCATGCGGTGCTTCTAGTACACGTTACTGACTCATCGCAATCAGTTCTGGAGATAGTTGCTGGGTGTGAACGGTATCTTTCGCCAACTGAATACTTGGATGAATGCCTAAATTGCAGAAGAGCATAAAAGACAGCAACAAAAATGCCTGCATTGATTGCCAATATTTAAGTATATAAAAATCACTATCTATGACGAAATTGTTGCAGTAATGACTTGTCTTAAAATAAGGCTTAAAATGCACATATTCACCGTATAAATGATACGTGCATTTTGTGCAAAGTTTGTTTGGCAAAGAGCTTTGGAAACTCTTTCATAAAGGGATACTTTTTGGTATTCAAAGATTACCTCAAATTATTTACATAAAATTTATTGTTTGGTTAAGAAATATTCTAAGTTTTGTCAGACATAGTTTTCAAGATAACTTAATGTGATAAAAAATAAAACTATTGAGAATAAAAAATAAAACTGCTCTAAAAACATTCCATCACACCATTTCCTTTAATTTTAAATGTGTTTTTTTACAAATTACAAAATACATTTTTGGTTTAAAACTTTATGATTTTAATGGTTTTTTATACAGTATTTCGAATTTAATTTCATTAGCTCATTATTCCTTCAACAATGCAATCGTTTTCACTTTCAATGAAGCATCATTAAAATTAATTATGAAATAGAACGATTTAAGTGTTATAAGTGCAACCACTTAATTCTCACACTCGTTATATACGCATTATATCCTTTTTTCTTCTTAATACCCAGTCACTATTGAATTTTAACTTTGGACACACCATGGAAAAATTGATGTCAGTTTATACGAGTGGAAGTGCAGTCATCACACAAAAAGTAATTGACTATTCTAAATTTATGAGAAGGGATCAAACAGAAGAACCCCAGAATTTAGCTATCTGCGCCAAAAGTATTATTGCATATGAACAAGACTGCGGCTCTAATTTACATTCCCCAGCCACCATTAGGGAATACCACATATATTCAGTTAAGTCGGGAATAAAACTTCTATATTCCAAAATAACATCTTGGCTATTGACTCTCTTCGCAAACAGGCTATCACGATTTAGGCGCTTTATCTTAAACTTCAAAATGCAGGTACTACTTTTAGAAAGGATGAATAAATACTTTCTTATGAAAAAGTAATCATTTAATAATTAAATATTACAAAACATATTTTATGTTATAAAGATAATTTTTTATTTCTTTGTGAATTATTAAAAAATATAACAATCAAACACTTTTATTGCAACAAATGCCTCATGAAAAACTATTTCCTTGATTTATAAATTTTTGGTAAAGTTATGATATGACATGACATGAAATTTTTTGGAAAGTTAATATTGGGCATTTAAATGAAATGAAATATTCAAAAGACATGAAAGCATATTGTAGGAAATTTTAATGAAAAGATGTTATTTTAGAGATAAATGAGAAATACAGATAATATTACAAGCATTTTGTCCAATGAAATAACTTTCTTCTACTTATAAGTATTTCGCTTTTTTTTCAGTCTATTTCCTTATTACAATATTTTCGTTAAAAACATTTTATCACTAAAATTCAAGCCTCGTTCATTTAAAAAAATAATGTCTTAAATATGGAAAACTACTCCAATCCAAAGTGTTACTTTTAAAAAATAAGTTTGATACATACATATATATGTTGTTAAATATAATGCTGGCCACCAAGAAGGACCAGAGATATAGTAAAGCTTATTTGACAGATACACATTACAGAAAGATCAAATGATTGAAATCATAGTCTCTAGTGTAGTGTGGATGATGACAAAATCAGTAATTAGTGCAGCCGCTTTTAACGGCTATATTCTCTATTACACACCCCACTATCGAAAGAATGAGAATTTGGATGTATTCACGGGGTATAACAGCCCATGTCACATAGTGTCAAACCTGATCTGGTGTGGCTGTGGGTGGTGCATATCGAGCCAATCGTGCTTGCAAGAACCACACATTTTCGATTGGCAATAAATTTGAAGAATGAGCAGGCAAAGGAATTTATTCTATCTGATGGGTAAAGAATACTTGAACACTATATACTGAATACTTCAACATGCCACTTGTGGTTACACTCAATCCTTTGAAACATGGCTAGTGGCAAGCGCTAAAGGTATGGGATAATCAGGATCTCAATTTCCACCCAGATGGTGTTGATTGTTCAGTGTACCTGGCAAACATATTAAAGGACTGCGGGAGTAAATCAAATACTATTCTCTACCATAATACCGGATGGGTAGCATTAATATAACGATGCTTAATGCATCAGTTCAGCAGTCTGTCACAACGATGCCGTCAGACTCAAATCCAACCATCGTTGTTTTGCAGGTGGAAGAGGTATTCGACAATAATAACAATTTCGTTCCATTCAATTAACCATATCATCGTTCATCGCATCAACGGTTGAGCAACATATGGGTTTTAAGTCAAGAGTAAACATAGCACTGGAAATCATGCAGATATTCCGCTCAGCTGCAAACGACGTCGAACAGTACAAATGGACACGGAATAGTATGTAACCGAGTGGAGATGTTGTACTGTAGCATATAATAAGATTGAATAAAAAATCACTGCCTTACTCATTATATAGCTATCATCCTCTAAAGTGGTACAAAAAGGTGGATGTAATCAATCCCCTATAGCTGCCGTTCTCTTCTGCACTCTGCAATTGCACACACTCTGGGATCGTGTTGGGCGAAACCAAGCATCAGAATATTTAGTTTCTCCAAACACGATCCCAGATTACTTCAAACTGAGAAACTTGTTCGAATGATGGTCGATTTCTCCTCTCAGGAACAGTTAAGCAGTTTATGTAAAAAAAACTTTCAAGTAAAATCATTAAGGCATTTCAAATAGAAATCTCTTTCTTCTCCCTTTATAGCCCTTGCAAGTGGAACTTCAGTCACTAGCAATGTACATGTTGCAATTCTAATGATTTACATATTCCACAGTAGCAAACATACCAAGTAAATTCTACATGATTTGCATTAAGTTATTTCGGGAAATATAAAAAGAATTAGAAATTTTCAGCAAAAATAAAGAAAGGTTAATGTTGATATATATATATATAATAAGAGATACAGGGCTTGCTGAATATATATATAGATAGATAGTTACAGCTAGATGGATTGACTGCTGTACAAAAGACCAGAGTAGAGAATTAAACGATTTATATGAATCATAGTGCACTTTTGTGAATGAAAGTATCATGTGGTAATGTTAAATCTATATTAACGGATAACAGAAAAAATAAATAAATAAGTGTATTTATAATAGTTCTTAATTAAAAAAATTAACTAACGTGTATTTTATAATTTGGAACTTTAAAACATTATAGTATTCATTAAATATTAAATATAAAATACAATTTGATTATAAAAAATTGAATTATTTTTAAACAAATAGCACTTAACATAAGCGTCATTCAATTTCAATCACTCATGCTGGTTGTTAGCCAGCTTTCACAAAATATGTGTCAAAGATAAGCCTCTTCATAACATGATCTTTCAATTTTCCCCCTAGTGACCGGAAGTGTCACCACTTCCATTAATCCCAATTCTGACATAAATATCGCCCCAAATAATGACTTTATCGATTTGTGCTTTAGCAGCATTACAGCTGCCACCATTGCATAACAAAATAAAGTAGAATTTATTGAATAGAAAAAAAAACTCTTCATTCGTAAGTGATTTCAAAAATTTAAATGTGGACGATTAGATTCCGTTTTCAAGGAAACGTCTTTTTTTTCTCGCAACCAATTTTAAGCTAATTGATTTTCTTTATAACTTTACAATTAAAGATATTCTCGGTATTCAAAGAAGAATGCAAATGAGGCTGCAATCGATACCAGAATTCTCAGCCGTTAGTTGTAAGAGTGGAATGCAAAGTACTTAAAACTATGATCGATTAAACATGTGATCCTCGGATATTCTCTTCTCATTTGCTATATATAAAGCCAAAACATTAACTCAAAGAGTTTCTTAAATGCATCTACTGAAATATTTAATACTTTGAGCTTTGAAGAAATAAATTCTAAGTTCTTCTAATGAATATATATTTCCATTTTAACAAAAAACATAATATAGTGTTATTTAATTACACTAGAGCTAAGATATATATATATATATATATATATATATATAATAGATAGATTAATAAATAGGTAGATAGATGTAAAGGCATTAATTTGTGAGTGTTTTCAAATGATAATTAATTATTTATTAAAAATATTTCTTATTCATAGCTTTTATATTTTGAAATAATCATTTATTTTCCTGGAAATTTAAGGAGAATCATACACAAAATTAATAGAATTCTGTAGGAAAATAAGACGCAGAAAATATAAATATACTTTTTAAGTAATAGAAAGTAAATCATAACTATTACAGTATACGTTTTTAACATTATCATTTATTTATTTCTGGAAAAGAGTTACTAACTGAACTAATATATAATTGTTTATTCTAAAACGGAGGAAATATTTATTTTCAAGCTTGAATATCGTAATTTTTATTCTACCAAATATTTATAATATGTTTAAATAATTCATTTTTAAAATTC
>JAPDSC010048998.1:33466-46992 GCA_026290005.1 Latrodectus geometricus
ATATTAAAATGATTTTACCTTCATTCATCTATTATTAATACTTTTAATCACTTTATTGATTGAGGCTCTTATTCTACTTTAAATAATAATTTAAGACACCAGATTCAATGCTATTTTAAAATAATATCTTACTTTGTATTATTCGTTATTGTAAAATTTGATGGTTTAATTATTTTAGAAATAAGTTTAATAATTAAATAATAATTGTTACTTCACACAGAATTAAAATTCCCTGTTTGTAACTAAATATAATTACAAATTGGTTACAAATAATATTTGGTGCTTTATTAAAATTAATATTTGTTTTTACGGTATTTATCACAAATAAACAATAAAATGTCATAGCGTTTTTGCATTTGATTTTTACATAATTCATATATAAATTTATTGAAATTATGATCTCCATTCCTTAATTGTGAGATACACACATTTAAAAAAAGTACGAAATAGTAGTCTTATATGCTGCATTTTTTTGATAAATATAAATTTTATAAAAGTTTAATGCCAAATAATAATTATGATTACCTTATTTTTTATTTCATTATTGTAGCTTTCACTAAAAAATAAAAAGGTTTCAAAAAATTTTTTAAAAATAATACAAGTTTGAAATTTTGTAAAATTAATTCATGGTATATAAAGAGCAAAAAAGAAAACGTTTTATAAAATAAAATCTTCATTCGGAGTAGAAGAACCATTTAAAATAAAATTAGAATATTGTTATTGATATAACTGCAATAATACTATAAAATAAGTTCTATAATAAGTAGGTTAGACCTATAATAAGAAGGGGTTATACTATTAAATGTAGCTTATTTAATTGATTAAAAATGTTTATGTTGAATCGATAAATTATTTAAACATTAATTTTATTAATAATTTGGATTTATTAAGTTATTTTTTTGATTTAAGCTGTTTGCAAAATATTTCTACCTATTTGAATGCTTCTATTTGTTTCTTTAAGTTTTTCATAATATTCTCCTGTAAATTTCCATATAAACATACACATCATCATTTTTTTTCTCTACAAACATAACTTTTAATCAAACGAATTCAATTAAAATCACAATAATAGTGAAGAGTTAATGCAATATTTCTCTTATTCAACTAGTATTCTCTTTTAAAGGGAAACGCTTTCATTTGAATTAAAGACAAAAATAGAGAGACAAATGTATCTTTTGTGCGAATAAAAAAGCGAAGAGTAAGATAATTTTTAGCCACTCACCATCCGCAGCTACGGCCATTCTCAATCAGAAAGCGGAGGGGCAAAAAAATATAAAAAGAATTTCTATATCTCTCTAGTAAATATCCAAACGGAAAAACTAAAATAAAATTTGAAAATAAAACGGGAAAAAAAGCACACGGTGGTTAAACTCAGTGCTTGTGGAATCCAAATCCAGCCATCTCTTGCTGTAATACCGCTGGAGAGCGCTCCTCTCCCATCGGCTATCTATCCGAATAGCAGAATACTGGAGTGACCGATTGATCGCCTGTCATGCGCCTAGAAACGAGCAGGCGATAATCCACTGACAGCGCCCTCTAGTGTGCGCGCGGAGGAGTGGCAGAGAAAGAAACAATGCAGGCTCTCATCAACAGTATTTGAGTCTAGCGACAACAAGCCACATGTTAATGTACATGGGTATTTAACCATGCTGAATTTAAATAATTTTCTTGAAAAAAATGATGCAGGATTTAAGGCTTTCAGAAAAATATATCAACTTTTAAAGTGACTAAATATCGTTTTTAAGGGAGCTTATTAAATTTAAAATATGAAAGAAATCTGTGCATAATATTATATTTTTTATTTTCGCTTTTAAGGCATAACCTTAATTAATATATTTATAATTCATAATTAATTACATCAAAATATTACACAATCTAAAGAAAAGTTCAATCCATTACTTTATTATTTAATTGGCATAATAGATTTATTCCTTATCAGGATTTGTTATTTACTTATTTACACAAAAATGTATTATATTATACTACGTAATATAATAATAAAATGCAATAACAAGAAATTAAATTTTACTCTTCAGTTTCCTCTTTAAAAGCAAAATCTGATGCATTGTACGCCATTATATTATTAAAACTACGGAATCAGAAATAATCAAAAATTTAGGAGATTGTTATGCATAAATTTTTAATAACTGTTATAATATGGTCTCCAATGATTGAGAAATTTGTGATAACAATTTTAAACAAAGATTAAGCATAGAAAATCGACAGTCACTATCAAATTTATGATTAGATGAAACAAGCTAGAAAAGGAAATTAGTTAATTGTGTTCTTTTATTGCTAAATTTATATAATATAAACCTTTTGCAAAGCAATACATTTTGTATGCTAAGGAAATTAGTTTCAATGGCATTAATTATTGTCACCATATTAAAATTTTTCCATTGTTTCAAACATCAATAAAAATTTGTTAATAAATTACTGGCCATTCAAAATGAAACACCTCAGAAATATCAGAGCAAAATTTATTTGGCAAATAACACGTTATACAAGCATAAAATGATTGAAATTACAGCCTCTTGTGAAGTATCAATAATGACAAAATTGAGAGATAATGTGGCCACCATTGTTGACTATATCGGTGTTCAACAACTCGGCATAAATTTAGGGAGACTTTGGATGCATTCTTGGGGTACAGTAATCCATTCTGCTTCCGCATATTGCCAAAAAATATCTGATGTAGCGAAGGATGTATCTCAAGACAGTTGTAATGCAAGCATCGAAACACGTTTTTCTAAGTCGATAGTTAATGAGAACAAGCCTAGCAGGTGGTAAGTAATTTGCACTCTAGACTTTAGTTCAACAATTACAGTATCCGAATCCTCAGACTTGGATGTTCACAGTACCTTGGAATCGATTTTGAACAGTAGGTCCCAGTCTAATTAGACCTCGTGTGCAAGTATAAAAAAAAACATTGAGCAACAAACAAACCAAACCAAAGTCGAGAATATAAACAGAATAATGAAACAATTTAATCTGATAGGCAAAAAATTACTCTTGAACATTGCGTGCCACGTGTGGTTAAGCATTATCCTGTTAGAATGTGGCTGATCGGAAAAGCTGAATATATGAGAGGAGCTCAGAGCAGTAGTACTGACTGTTCAGTGTACTGGCAATGCGAACTGGAAGGATGAATGAAATCCAATACCATTCCAAACCATAATACTGTGTCCACACCAATGGGATTAACGTAACAAAATTCATCCATTTTTCACCACGGTGACTCCATGCCTCAAATCTGGTCATTGTAGTGCTAAACCCAAAAGTGGTATTCGTATGTAAAAAATGCCTTTCCATAACACAGTCCATCACAGTTGTAACTCTCACCGTTGGCATTGCAAATGCCTGTGATTTTGTGGCAAGAATAAAAGAAAAAATAAATACTTTACGGACATTTCACTCAACTGCAAATAAAGTTGAATGACACAATTGGATGCTGAAATTTGGATGCGTAGCAGATTGAATCTGTTGTCCTATAGTTGTCCGTAATATAGCTGAGTGATCTATGACTGTCATGCCACAACTTGCATGTTATCACAGGAAGTGTCACCACTTCATGTGATAACGAGGTGGATGATCGTTTCCATCTATTCGCCGTTACCTTCTCCATCCAGCAACTACTGATCTGTATCACAGTTGCTTAGTTTTGTCCAACACAGTCACCAACTTTTCTGAATGATTCTCTACAATCTCTATTGGCAAATATTTTTTCTTCAGATGAACACATATTCAGAATGCGCTATAACTATAACATTGAAAATAATTCAGTCTCATTTTATCCATATAACAGGTACAATGCCCCCCCCCCTATCTAGTGATCAGAGTACCTGACTATGATCCCTGTTCGGGAATTGATGTACTTTCTCTCTCTGATGTCTTTGTCCTCTCCTTATACGAATGGAGTATGAATGGTTGCCTACTCTATAAACGGGTGCCTATGAGATTGTATTCTGAAGAAACCGAACTCCACACCAAATTATGGTTCAGTTGGAAAAGTGAAACAGCGCACCCCATATGCCAGCCTTGCTAACACTCGACAAAAAAAACAGATAAAATATATCAATAATTGTACCATTTTTTTATTTTAATTTGTATTTGACAGCAGGGAAAAAGCAAACACATATTTAGATGTGTTAATAATTGTACACGAACTAAAGATTTTTAATAGTGTTATAATCTAAACACTAGCAATTATTTATCTTACTACATTTAATTACCAAAGTTTGAAATGTTTATTTCTAAATTACACGTTAGTTAATTTATTTAAATATTTCTGACTCATTTGATAGTAATAGCTTAAAAATAGTCATCATAAATATAAAATTAGCTTTTAATTCTTTAAAATTTTCAATCTCGCGTTCTCTAGCTTCTAAAATTTGAGTCTTATCAAAATCTTATGAGAGATCAAATATCTTTCATCGTTGTATAAAATATGTTTCATAAGTGAAAAAAGTATTTATAAATAACTCTCAAAGTAGTTTCTTAAGAAAACCTCTGAAGAAAGCTATTTTCAAAATTTCTCCCTCTGTAATGATAAATATATTTACCACATATTTTCTAACTATCTTCAAATTTGATAAAATATTTTTTGCTTGACTTTATCATTTCCTAATGTTAGGGCCATACTGCTCGTAATATAAGATCCAATTGATCCTAGTCACTTATAGGCAACGTGATATGGTCCTGTTTTCTATGCGTGAAACTACTTATGTGAGTGCTTAGGAGCTTACTGCGTTTTGTATCTGCAGCAAATGAATGCTACCAATAATCTTTGAACAATCTTCCTGTGTGTAACATTTTGTAAATGTTAAAATGCAATGAAATAAATTTCCAGATCGGCAACGCCCTTTGAAGTCATTGTAATTTTGTTAAAGTTTATGAAAATTTAGATTAATTTTTATTTTTAATTACTATTATGGAGCTGTAATTCATTAATATACAGTTCTTATAAAATAGCATTTTTATCTTTCTTTAACAACCATAAAAAATAACGAGATTTGATTAAAGTTTTAAAATTATAATTATTATCAGAAATAAATTTGGTTACCATATTTGTGTGTGTCATAAATAATATTAAAAATTAATTAATAACTAAATGAATCATCTTAAAAAGCGTACAGATTACATTATTCCCTCAATATCAACAATAATCTGAATAGTACAATATACTCTATTATAAATTTAAATAATTCACTAAATTTATCTTTACACAATAGAGAACATTTAATATTAATTTTTATTCCCACCGACTTTTAACTATGGGATGATTCAATGTATAATTGCTTTCAAATTATCATCATTTAATGAATAATTATAAAAAAATACATTTAACTTAACTTTATACTGTTACTTTAAAAACCTAAATAGATACTTAAAACAATAAATTCAACTTAAGGCAATCATTTTAAAAATAGTATCCAATAACTGTCTCTAACGGCTCCAATTAGTTAACAAGGCAAAAATATCTAAAAGAAAAGTGAAAGGAAACTGAAGTGAACAAAAAATAACTGTTCTTCATTAAAAGAAATCCTAAGACCATTATAAACCAAAGCGTATCTGATATATAAAGTTTATAAAGAACAGATAGATTCAATCAATTTTTACGTAATACCTTTTCTACAAATTCTTATTAAGAGAAGAAAGGAATGTAGTTTGAAATGCAAATAAATGAATGTACTAATTTATTTACGAAAACAGCAAACACACATTAAAATTTTCATATACTTTTCTTTCAAACATATGCCTATTAAATAAAACATTCACAAAATTGCAATTGATTAGCAATATTTTCTATTGGGGTCATATCAAGAAATTGATTTACAGTTCTTTCTGCTGTGTCTAGCAATTTTTTTTAAATATTAGAAAATTATATTTAATATTTTATAATATTTCAAAAAAATAATAAAATAATAGGTCTAATATTTCAAAAAATCAATAAAACAAATGGTTTATTTTGTGTGTAATAGAGATAAACAAAAAATGTCTTTTATCTAACGAAAAAAAGCTTTATAAAGGTTAAGATTTATAAAGAAATTTTATTTTGATTTAACAATCATATTTTATTAAGATAAAAATGTTTTACTGAATTTTTAGTTTTATGAAATATCTCTTATAATCTATAACGTGTTTATAAAGGCAGTTTAAAGTTTAATCTTATAGTTTGAAATATTTTATAAGTGCACTTCAACAAAATATTTACTAGAATAATTTTTATCGTCTTCTTTTTTACATAATTACAAATAAATAAGTCTCATTAGTATTATAATGGATATCTAAATAACATGTGAAAATTTGAGAAAAAATTTTAATCTTTATCATATATTCAGACCAATCAACAAAAATAAACCATTTAAGATGAAAGAGAATTTATGAAAAAAAAGTTTATTAAAAAAGCATATTTTTTCATAAGATTAGGTGCCTTCAATGATAAATAGGAAGATAAATTTGAGATTGAGTAAAGGTTTCTTTCATGGCAAATGGCATTCAGAATTTTCTAAGGAATTTAATAGAACACCTCTAAATTTTATTTATTAATTTTTGGGAGGTATTTTAATATTCAATATGTGCCAAACGTTAAATAACTTAACAAACATATTGTTCTTGGCAGTTTAATGTTGATTAAAATGTTCACAAGAATTTTTATTTTATAAGTCATTATAAATTATAAATTGTTATTTTAAATTGTGTAAATTAGTATATTTTCCAAAACTTGCTTCTGAATTTATATTTACTGTATAGAATTCACATTTACCTTATTTACAAAATAACTGATGCCAATCACAAATATCAAATTAGAAGTGTTAAACTATAAGCTTCAGAAAATTATCTTTCTTTGTTATTGAAAATTCATTTGTTTAATTTTTGTATAAAGATAATCTCTTGAGTCTAACATTATCATTGAAAAAAATAAATTCTATCATATATATATATCAGAAAATCATCCCTAAATTTTCTTATTTAATGTATGTTAAAGCCAGATTTTTTGGACCAGAATTTCAAAACTTACACTAGAAGAACATTATCATAAATTGTTAAATTAAATTTAATTCTATAAATGCAACTTTGTTAAAAAAATTTCTATGGTTGCTATTAAAGAAAATAGTAAAAATATTTACATTAAAATCAGAATTTTTCCTTTTGTTAAAGAGAAGTGGCGTTAAATATTAAATACGAATACCATCATTCTTGAACTCGAATTTCGGGTAAGACTATTAGTTTGAATCTAATCAAATAATACTCCAAATGATTATATAAGCATTACCAGAATATTTTGCAGTCTTAAATGTGAACCTTACAGTAGTACTATAGAAAGAGATACGTGAATCCATTTATTCAGAAAAAAACGTCACCAATCGACATAAACTTCGACACACTCATTATACTCTGTAAATCTAGACTCAAAATCTCTTGATTCTAAAGAATAATCATATATAAATTTACTGCCTCGAGAAATCCAATGATAAGTCACAACAATGGAAATTCTTATGCGAAGCACCGTTTCAAATATTGAAAATTGATATGGAAATTAAAAACCTTATTATAATTCAGAAATATTTCTTTCTGTTCGTTAGTTTTGTTTGATTTATTTTTTTTCAGAAAAAGGACTAGTTGTGAAAGACCCTCCATTGTAATTTTCTTTTTTGTTCATACGAAATCCTTTTTATAACACCTTTGGTGCGATTTTAACATTAAAAACATGATTTATAAGGTATGGAAAATGTAGAAAGTGAATAATTTTATATTTACATTGTAATACTTTACATTAAAATTCTTTCAAGAAGTACTATTTATTAGGTGTTCTTCCGTTTGCCAGGCGGAAGCGATAAAGTGTTAAATAATGTAGAATTCTGCCAAATTTTGCTTACTATTAATTAAAATTTTTTTATAGTTAAATGTTTTTTACTTTTATTCCATTAACTGTTTTGTCACTCGCTCCACTTGGTGATTTAACTCGCGTTTGTTTCACAAATGATGACATTTGTGCCAGGCTGACTGAAAAATACCGATTATTATCAAGAAATTATGTCTTCCTCATAATTTACTTTTTTATTTTATTGTGTGAAACCTAGATATTTTTGGATTAATACACTCGATTATACTATATTATTCATATGATAAAATAACTACTTTGCTTTTAACAGATGCCCCTTTTTTATCAGGTGGTCTTTGCAAAACTATGTAGTAATTACAGATATTTATTTATATCTTTAATTGTATAGTATATATTTCTTATTATTATCAATTATTCTATCCATTATCATTAATATACATCTTATATATTTTGAAGTTTTCTATTGATAATATTGGAACTATAGATCCATACAGCTCAAGTAAAAAATTCAAAAGTAGTAATTTAGGCTATCATAACAAACAATTTATTTCTATCATTATGGTATTGGTTGTAAAATAATTTCTCTATTTTGAAAATTAATGTAAAAATCCCAAATAAAATTGTTAAGAATATAAGTAATTTAAAGGGACATTCATCACTTATAATAATCAATATTTACATTATTTAATGCACGCTTTCTTAAACACAACTTAAATATATATTCACTTAATTTTAAAAGTTAAAGTCTTAATAATTTGCAAATTAAAGAAAAATATAATAAACTTCAAAAATGTTTGAGAAATGTAAAAAGAACTACCTTGTTATCATACATATTCATGGTAAACATGTGGGCATGGAATAATGTGTATGGTAAAAAGATTGGATTATTTTTTAGATATTCAAAAATAGTTATTATTGAGAAAAATATTGGAAAAAGGTTTCCTCTCCTTAAAATATTGATTACAATTTGTAATTTTATAAATATAAAAGAACAGTAAATGTTTTAACTTATATATAATTAGAGATTTTCAGAACCAATACTTTTCCAACAAATGTGTTTCTGTAAAATCTAAATTACTTTTTTCCAAATCATGGAACATATTTTCATTACATCAATTATTTTATTCCAAATCATAGAAGCTGACCCTTTTTGTATAATCCTGATTCAGCTATTATGAATAGCTGTCATAATGTACAGTTTCAAACTTTTTACTCTTAGCTTTAACTTTCATTTAATTTGTAAGTCTTGAGAAATTAAGTATGAATCATTTCATTCCAACTGCTAGACTTAAATGTATATATTTTAACAGAAGATACAAAAAAATAAAATTGCTCCAAATGAATGAAAGTTTCACCTTATAATTATAAGGAAAAACATTAATTTAAATCACATAATTAATTAAATCACATAACATCCTGTCAGGATTTACTTGTGATATACAAAAAGCTATGCAATCAAGGTATTAAATCAATTTGATCAATAATGCTCTAATGCTTTGTAAGGAATTTGATTCTCGAGGTATTTTTATTTAACAAAGAGCAAGAAATTTTAGACTAATTCAAAGAATTCATAGCAAAAGATTAGATACATTTGGGCATAGGTGACTTTCGCAATAATAAATATATCTTTTTTGTCTATTTTTTAAACTACTTCGTTGTCAGCAACTTACACTAAATACTATTTATAACAAGCTAAAAAGCATTGTAAAATTAAAAGTATAATATACATTGGTGAAACGGGCACTTTAAAAGACCCCTAACTCATTTCTAGAATTATTTTTACATAACAACTTTGACTATAATCATGACGCTTAATAAATTGAAAGTAAGCCAAATCTGAATTTATTAATGAATACATAAAAAGAATTATAAGGATGAAAAAATTGGTATCTTTCAAAGACATCATTTATAAAGGAATTCTAAGTTAGATTTATAATGAATTGGTGTGAGAACAAACAATCTCTTAGAAATAACTAATTCCTCAGACCATCTACGGAAAAGGAAAAAATAAGATTTATAAGTCAAATCATATCCCTTAGTCGTTTTTACTGATAAATATAAAGTTAAGAGAATAAGAAAAGAATCACTGTGAAAACATAACTCTTGATTTATTTGTTTCACCTAAGAGCAGTTGTTTTCAAAAAACAGAAATAGGTATTCAAATAAACAAAACATTTAAAATATGTATAAAGAGAATAACTATCTAAAAATATCCCTTAGGACTTGAGCTACCAAAAGAAATAACGTAAAAACATTATATCAATTGGTTTTAATAAGCTTTATGAGTTTTTAAAAAAGAACTCAGAACTACCATCTTTAATTACGTTTACTTGGTACCACGTGAAAGTTTTTATAATTTTAATCTTGATTTTAAAAAATTCATGCATTGCCAAGATAGGAAACATTTTCCACTCATATTCCCAATAGTAGTCATTTGAGCTCAAGTATTACCTATTAACTAGAAATTCTCATCAATTATTGTTGACATGATAGTAAGAAAGATTCTTCTAAGTCATCTATTTATGCATTGATGATTTCATTGAGTTTTAATTGCCTAAATCTAATTATTTATTGATAAAATGTACTGGCAAAAAAATTACTGATAAAATTTTTCGAATGTAGATTTTTTGTGTCAAAATTGTATTTGTGTGTATGCATTTGCATTATCTCCAAAGCTTACCAAAGACATGCCAGGGGATTTCAAAGAAAATGTAAAGAATGCTTCATGAGCTCAGATTATCAAATCTGTTTTCATTCCTGTTGCATTCAGTTTTGGTAGTCTTAGCAGTTCTATCGTAGTTTCACTGTATTCTGAAACTTCTATAATGACTTCGTTAGGACTACTCTGCTGATTGCAAGTAGCTTGCATTTGTGTTGGTTAGTTTTGTGCATATGTGGTTCTGAAGAGGATAGTTAATCTAAGAAGTTACTTTTGGTTAGATATTGTCACGCTTGTCGACAACTTTCCTTTTCAAAAATCATCAATTTCGAATTAACTTTCGCAATGGGGGTTCACAATATTTTGACTTATACTTGTAAATCGATATCGCATAGCTTACAGCCAAATAATCTAAGACTGTTTAAAGGCATTTTAATATTCCCAGTGTAAATTCCCTTTGGGAAGGACATTTTTAATAGATAAAGGACGGTACATTTATGTTCAAAAAAGGAAACATGAAATCTTTCAAATATTCACTTAGACTGCGTATGCCGAAGAGAGAAGTCAAATGTGTCGATATCCCATTGTTCCTCAGTTGCTGGGATCAAATTAAATGCGTTGATATGTTATTAGGCCACAGTGAGATCAAATAGTTGTGTCGTTACATATAACACTTGGCGAATAATAATCTTTCAGTATTAATAACAATTGTTTTGAAGTCAGTTTCATGTCCTACTCTGAATATTAATATTAAGAGTAGGGCATGAAACTTAAAATTTAAATGAAAATAAATATTGTGTTAACCGATATTATTTATAAAATATGTCAAATTGTGGAAAACAAAACTTTTATATTATTATTTCTTGTTGTTGTTACTTATGACATTTGGCGAAATTAAGCCCACCCATTAGGGACTGAGCGAATGAAGTCAGGCAGACGCCTATCGTTTTGAACAGAACACCCTCTACGAGGGTGGAAGTACGGCTTTCGGCTCATAGGTGGCATCAGCATCTGGATCTTCCAATTAAGTTAGATAATCCAAAACCTCGCTCCTAACACTCCCAGAGATATTAATTCGAAATGGGAACATGGGGAACACTGTGACTACGACATATTTTATGTACCCCAGTACCTTCAGGAAACGAGAAAGATTCCTTAACCAACCAAGCAACCGCAGACTTTCTAAATATTCATAAATATTTATACCCCTCGTAGAGAACTGACTAATGGTATAAAATCGTTGCAATGTCCACTACATCAATTTCAGTGTCAGTCACGTTGTTTGCCTCAAGGATGTGTATTTTTTCATTGTTCAAAAAAGTCATATAAAGTCATATATCGCAAAGGCAGATACCAGAAAACCTCTCATGTATCCGTCCAGATAGACATGAATGAGAAAAGCAGAAACGCAATATTAATTTTCCTTGTTAAACAGTGGCTGGTACCAAACTGAGATTTTCCACTCAGCAAAATCGTGTCCTACTATTAAGCTAAGGTAAGTTTAAACATTTATATATATTGAAACATTTTTTTTAAAAAAAACAAATGATATTATTTAATATATATTTTTCCTTATTTATTAATATATAGTGGTCTACATGTTGCACGCCTAAAATACTAGAAATAGAACACATGTTTCATTTTTTAACAAAATTTAGTGTCTGCTTTCCAAATCATATTTTCCTTATATCATTGATACACAATTAAATATTTAAGTTTTAATTTATTTTATTTCAATTATTTTATAGAAAACTATTAATTTTAATGATTTTTTATTGATATTTGTAAATTAAAACAATATTTATCAATTTCTGGAACAGAATTTTGAATGAGTTGCAGATAATTTCCATAAAAAATTATAGGAAAAAATATCATATTTCTTTTGATAATATATCTAAAATAAAATTTTTTTACATACCTATAACTAAATTAAAAGCTCAAACTTTTACAGGAACAGCAGTAGATTAAAGAAACCATTCACGTTTCTTTATAAATAGATCTTCTTAAGAATATAACTTTAAAATTAACCATAGATAATAATGATTAGACAGTTAATTTGCTAGATGCAAACCACACTATATGATACATGTTGCGATTAAGGAAATAAAATTTCAATATCTGTATAAAACTTTTACATGAAACAAAATTCAAAAATTATTATCTACGTGAGTAATTATAATACGCAAGAAAATATCGAAATAAGGAAAAATATGTGATTTCTATTAGAATAAAAAGTACTACACAAACTCAGCAGAGATCAATTCTGCTAGTTACAGATCATTACCATAAACCAAACATTGCATTGCAAGAGATTTAAATTCCACAGAAATAAATCCTGAGCAAAATAAAAAAAAGAATCCTCTTCCAGGCTCATGGCAAACATCGATTTCATGTTGCGGGATAAAGCCGATGATTTGATTTCGCATCAGTTGCGCGAAAGATTAAGCTTGTTCCAACCCTCAAGGCTTATTATTCAAAGTATTTTCGTAAACAAGTAGCTTAACTATTCGATAAATTACAGCAAACTATGTTTTTTTCGCTTGAATTAAAATAATTTTCATTTAATAACAAATGACTAATCCTTCTGGAACGTTTGTTATCTCTAGGAATATTACGCGATGAAAAATAAGTTTTAGTTATTTATTTGTGGTTGTTAATGATATTTTTTAAGGTCTCATTTTTAATATTGTAACATATTTTTTTTCTAATCAAAATTATTTGTAAATTTACGGATCAATAAGCATATCTCGTTTGTTAATTCAAATTTGTAATATTAAAGGTAAACAAAACCTTATAACAAGAATGAAGACGCACAAGATTTATAAGAATCATAAATTCTTTTTTATGTATTAAAATAAATTTCGCATAATAGTGTGAACATAAACTCATAAGTTTTAATCTTATTTCGTAATATCCCATTTTATAATTATGTAATGTACAACTAAGTGTAAAGTAATAATTTCAAATCTTTAATAAATTATATATATATATATATATATATATATATATATATATATATAT
>JAPDSC010048998.1:47092-76893 GCA_026290005.1 Latrodectus geometricus
TATATATATATATATATATATATATATATATATATTATTACTACAAAAAATAATATAAAGCAATTTTTTATAATTTAAGAACATCAAATTTCAATAATTTAAACAACTTACATTTATAACTAATTAAAATATCGTTTGACAATCAGCATCATTTACCAATGTATGAAAAAAACAAGAAGAATTTTAAACAAGTTACAGGTTTTTGAAATTATTACTATGTATAGCATTACAAAATCAAATTCTTTAATAATAAGGAAGAAAATTTACATGGATCTTAATTTTTAAGATGAAATACACAGTTTACACATGACGCTTTCCATTTATACGTTCAATCAGAGTATCGTAAAAAACGAAAATTATTATTCTAGCAAAGTAACCATGAACCAGGCAAAGATCTCAATAAGAAAAATGAGAGTAGTTGAATATCTTCCAAAAATATCTCAAATATGCCTGCTTATTTTTTAATCTATTAATCAAGTTGCCCCTCCATACATCGCATTGTTTACTAGAGATAATCTTATTTATGTGATACACAATTCACACATATATTTCAGTGATTATTTTGTTGCTGGAAATAAATTTTTAAATATCAGTTAAAGGCACATTTAAATGATCTATTTATAGTTATGAGTTACTAAAGATATATCATTTATAAAATTGAGAAATCATGGTACAAAATAGGAAGAATACATATCTATATTTTCATGAAAAAAATATCTAATCAATCATAGATACTAAGAAGAAATATGAAACCAAATCAATCTATTTTAAAAAACTCTATTTTAAAACATTATTTTAAAAACTCTATTTTAAAACATTTAAAAATACTTGCAGGAACATTTTAAATACAAAATTAGTGATTCAAAATCATTGATAGTGCTATAAATTTAGTTTTTTAGATAAGTTTATAAGACTTTTTTCTCACATAACATTATCCCAGCTGTTGAGTCTTCAACAATAATGAATAGATATATAATTAATATGAAAACTTTGATATTTTACCATCTAAGCATCACGGTAAAATTTACTTATTTACATCAATAATATTTAAGTTCTTCACTCGATGACGTAGTCTGATCACAACTCCAGTAATTTCCATACATCAGTTTTTTAATTAAATATTGAAATTTCATGGAGATATATATGTATATGTAGATATATGTTTGAAATAAAATATCGGTATTTTCGTTAGTTTTCCTTAATTTTTGGAAAACGGAACTTTAGACTTAAAGAAGGAATAAAACAAAGTATATTTTCATTATAACAGAAATAATTATTTAATTAATTGAAACATTTTCATTGGAAAAATTCAGAAATAATGTAAATAAACAAATTCAACAAAAAGCTCTCTTGGCTCATTATTATGGATGTGACGGTAGTTCTGATAAAATATATTATATACGAAAATATATACGAATACAAAATATATGCGAAAAACTGATAACATGTTTTTTTTCAACATCCATAAATACTTTGTATTAATCCTTCAGAGAGAAATGTAAGAGAATTCCAAACGTTGTTTATTATAAAATAATATTTTTCAGGAAAAATTTATAAAAATTGAATTGTATTTGAATTTTATAATGGAAGAGACTTAGTTAACTGAAAATTATTATTTGAAAATAATTCACATATTCCATAAGAAAAATTGCATTGATATTCATTCTAATTACATTCATTGAAAATATAATAGTCTTTAATAAATTTTAGTTTTAAAATAATAATGTGATTATATTTAAGCATTAATATTCATAGGGCAGGATATTAATTATAAATATTGTATTTCAAATAAATTATCTTGATTGTAATCAGTAACCTGAATTCATACATAATTCTCGCTAGTAATTTTCCTTTCTCACTTTTTTTATTTGGTGAATAATTTTTAATTCCGATTGCTTAACACTCAATTAGAAATTATTTGCCAAACAATCTAAAGATTTTATTTCCAGAAATGAAAGATATTAAAAAGCATAAAACAATTTAAAGAATAAAAATAGTTATTTCATTTTATTTTAAGGCAAATAATACCTGTTAATAATTGAGTTTTTGACTCTCAAAGTTAAGAATAATTTAATAAAATAATAATAGTTTAAGATAACATTTCAAAACTTTTATATATGAAAATAATTTTTTGATGAACAAGTGAAAACATTTTTGAACACTACAGTACCATATTTTCCTGTTTTCTCTTAGGACTAAAGTTAATTTAAAATTTACAAATCAAAAGGTTTTCTGATAATATATCTTTTTAGCCATTTCTTGTTGAAACATTTTTCACAAAAAAAAAATATATACATGTTATATAAAACAATTCTTAAAACATATTTATTCTTTGTGTATTCATTTTGTTGTGTAATAGAAAAACGAAAGTAACAGAATTTTCTTTTCCCAAATGCCTTCAAAAGGACGTGAAGAACTCTTCTATTGCACTTCTAATAACGCTAGATAGTAAAAACTGCCTAAAAGTTTGCATATTAGAGTGGATAAAGTATTCATAATTCAAAGAAGCAGGCAAAGCTGATAGTGTTGAAATGTATAAAAGAAATGAATGAAACTTTATATCTTAATATTTGAAACAACAAAATAAATGAAAATAACAAGGAAAAGCAATAAAATTGCCTTTAGGGCAATTACAGGAATATATGAATGCTGCATTTGCCAAATAGATTAACTCCATAAAGCAAGAAGTTGAGAAAAATGGTGAAAAAGTATGTGTTTTTTAAAACTAACGCTTTTTTATATTTTTGTGGTGTTAATTCTCATTATAAGTTATATTTGTTATGAATATAAGCAATTAAGCATTATATATAGCTTTTTTAATTAAGATTTTATGATATTTAAAAGGGAAGTTAATTGATTTGGTAAGAAAAACATCCGTGTGGTACATGGAAATATGTTATCGTGATTGTTAATCATTTTTAATAAAGTGATACAATCATACAAGTTAAAGGGCAAAAAGACATTCATAGCAGAAAAGGAAATTATAATGTACCAAATATTATTCTATTATCTACAGATGCCATGAGGAAAATATGGAAAAGTATCTATTATTTATAAGGTCTCAATCAGCTCCTTACATATTGTAATACTCAAAATGAAACTATTTTCAGATGACTAGCAAAGATTATTTTATAATAGGCCATATAACTTTTTTCCAATGGTGGGACACGCTGGGTGACTGGACTCGTCGCCCGCAACAAGTTTAAAGTTTGGTTAGCTCACACCTATACTGTACATTCTAATATGTCAGTATATACGTATTGGTTTAAAATTATTTTTCTTTAACATAAAATCACAGTCAATTCTATATTATACCTTTATAAGAAAATTTATTTCGCAATAAAAAAAATAATTGCGTTCTTATAATAAATAGAAAATTTTCACATCATAGATGATCTTCAAGAATTTAATTCTTATAAGAAATCGTTTTATTTAAGAGCTCCAGTTACGAGTTACTATCTATTTTTCGGTTTCATCAAATCACCAACTTGTATCTGCAGAAAATTTCAACAACAAAACAACTCAATGAGTTCAGTATTTCTTAATCTAATATTTCAATTATCGTGTTGTTATTTTCAAGCAGAAAATATAACAATGCCGAAAAAATATGATTTATATAAAAAAATGGACCTACCTCACTGCAATGTATTATTGAAAATCATTGCTAGGGATGAAGAAGAACAAAATTTCAAAAAGAAGAACTGTGATCATTGTAAGCGCAAAACAAAAAATTAAACTTTTAAAAGAAGAACTTATATTAGAAAATTTAATCCAATATTTCTAGGATCCAAGGTTCATGATTAACATTTAAAAAAGATCTTTTTTAAAATGCATATTATTTCAAAATATCTAACTGCTAATATCAACTTAAAATGACACTTATATTGCCACAGCTTTGAAAATTTGATGATTTATATATACCACAAAAGGATGTGCAAAACCTTATTCGCATATTTATCACCATGACATTCTCCATGAAATTGCTTTCGGCCGAGGTCAGCATTGCCTGAAGTCATACTTTAGAAAGAAGATCAGCTATTTTTTTCGAAGCTTGGAGCTATGAGTTTCCATTTTGTAGATGTGTCTATTATGTTTGATCTTTTTTAACCCAAAAAAATAATCATGGGAAAAGGTTCTATGTCTATTAAATATTTATATGATCAAATGTATTTTGACAGATTGAATTTAAAGACTAGATTGTCATCATTTAGTTGTGATCTCATCATCTGACCATAGTTCAAAATTACGAGGCTTTTGTTACAATGAGGGTATTTAAAATACAAATCAATAAATACCTTTTTATTTCTTATGAACTCAGCTATGCAATGAATGTTTATGTTCAAACGCCATGAAAGACTTGATATGATACAGGTTTTATAACGGACCTACAATCACTCGTATTGTTTCCTGTAAGGTGTTTTCATGACAATAAATGCCTAATTCGTAGAACTAGACCATCTAAGCCTTTGTTTGGAAAGAAAATTCTTCAACTTCTAATTTATTTTTTACAATTTAGTTAATACAATATCATTGAATAATTATAGTCTCTTTGGAATCAAGGATATAAAGTCAATATCTAAGAGAGTTTTCTTCATGAATCAATGTCATGTCTTGTAGAAATACTCTATCTTTAAACTCAAAAACTGCCTTGAAATCTTTTATTCACGAATGTTCATTGTGTAAATTTTAATGTCACATCTTGTTATCAAGGAACATATTAAAAATTAAAAAGCTCTATAATTATAAAAATTAATTCTATATATTATATGCATGAAACAAAAAAAGAAAATCAAAATTTAAAAGAATTTGATTTGTTTCAAGCTTTCAAATTCAATAATGGGAAAATGGAACCAAATGATCTGTATTAAGCAACTTCCTAAATGATTTTACAAGCAGGTGTCTTTTCTTTGTTATCTCACATGCAGCCATTTTCAATATTTATAGGCTATTGTTTCAATTTCATTAATCAAGTTGGAAAATACAGTTATAGAGTTAAAAATGAAGTGTATGTTTCAGAAAATATTTTCAAGTCTAGGTAATAGAAGAGTCTATTATATAATATGTTCAAGAAATGCCACTGAGATGAATAAATAGCATATGAAAAAATAACCCATAAACAATAATTTATCAATATTTACGCCTTACTTGAAGAAAATTAGAAGAACATGATAAATTTTTAATTTAATGAATATGGAATATCAATTATTTCTTACGATTTCAATTAATTATGAGAAATAAGATTTAAAATCTTAGATGTCTCTGTCAATAATTATCATCTAGAACTCGAAAGATAATTCATTAAATACTTAAGTAAAAATCATCCTCTAAACTAAACATTTCAACTAAGTAAGAATTAACTTTCTAATTGTTAGTAAATCTTTTAAGAAAGTGTGACGTTTAATCTCCGTAAGAAACAGCAAATTTCCTAATCTTAAACTCAACGTAGTATTTGCAATAGATGAAAAGAATCGTTATTTTACAAACCAAGCCTATAATTAAACAAATGAATTAACATAATATACTGCAGTTTTTAACAAGGAGAAAATCACTACTATATTTTATTAAATCTTCGAGGATTAAAATTAGGAAGTAAATCTGACATTGAGAGCAAGGAAAATTATTATAAAATATTTCACTTGTGTGTGAAATATTTATTAAATTTGAATTAAAAATATTTAAATACATACATTTAATAACAGTTTTGAATTTAGGTATGAATAGAATAGAAGAATATTTTTCAGGATCTCTTAAACTTCTTTTTTTTTTTTTGCGAATTCCAGAACAAACAGGATTCTATAAACTTGCTGAAGGAATAGCAGTTTTTTATCAATTTTTATTCAAAAACCAATTTTAACTGTCCATAAATATTTTATTCATAATCCAAGCACGAAAATAAAGCTTTATTTGTATACATTTTATATATTTTTTTAAAAATTCTACAGGTTATTTATCATAGCTTCTAATTCTTTGAGGCTTTTAAATATTTATTTCCCACAGAGTCACAATACTTTAATGATGAGACTTGCACCTCTAAATAATAATTTTTATTTACAATATATACTTGATGGTATTGACAATATATTGTAAACATATACGTGCATAAAAATTTGTATACTTTTTCTCACTTACTGCAAAAAGAAAGAAAAGAAAAAAATTTAACAACCAGCAGGAGTTAACGGATTTCCTTTCATGTTACCTTAAAATATAAAGTTTACTTTCCTTATATGAAATACAACAGAATATGCATTTTCTACTAATAGATTTTAAAAAAGGTCTTAGAAAATGTTATAGCTCATAATACGGTGTAAAATATTTAAGTTCAGATATTCTACTCTTTGAAGATGCGTCGATAATACCAAGGCTCAGATGGGTCACAAATATTTGGTAATATCTTTTCTGTTTATGTTTGTGTAAATCTACTCGCGAAGCACTAGACCTTGAATTTATCACATTCTAGATTACTCTCTTTCGAAATTTCGTACGATCTTTTGGCAAAATGTTGTACCTTTCATTTTGTGCTTGATTGATTTTATTTACCATCCGCAAAACTTATATTTTTCGAAGTATCGGCTCATAAAACAAAATATTGTCAATTTTCTTTTCACGTATTCTTTTTGTTTCTATATATTTTCACTTTTGTTATATTTTTCTAAAATTTTATTTTTATTTTTCATATGACATTATCATTTTATGGAGTAATAAAATAATATAATTTTGTCAAAAAAATTAGTTATGTTAGTAAATAAGCAAATTTATTTGCTTTCCACTCTCAGCTCTTAAGAGCTGAATAGAACTAAAATAAAGTTTTGAACTCACGCCAAAAAAGGAATCTTAAAAGGGCTTGATCAGGTATTTTAGCACTTCACAAGAGTGTTTTTCCACCTACATAATATCAATCATTCAACACTATTTCAGAGAAAGTCAAGTTTAAAAACACTTTCGTTGCCTAGCACTGAAAAGGAATCGAATGCATTTTCAATGCATTTTTAACATGAATTTTTTTCATGAAGCAATTTTTCAAAATCCTTCATGTAAACATTTTTTTTTAGTTTTATGTATTCACGTATTTTGTGTTTTTTATGCATAAAAATTATACGAAATAGTAACACTACATCTGTTTATTCATTAAATTTCATTACCGAAATTGCTTAGTATCTTTTGAAAAAAGAGTATTTTGTTAAACTGTAATAAAAAATTACACTTTTAGAAAGGTGTGTAAAAATAGTAGAAAATAACAAATTAATGAACATAAATTATTGAAAATAAATAAAAAAATTTTAAAATACATTTAACCGAAATTTCTTGTTTTTAGTTTGTTATTTTCTACTATTTTCATATATTTATTTAAAAAGTGTTATTTTTTTATAAAAATAAGAATTAGTGAGTTTTCTTAAGAGAACAGAAAAAATTTTTACGAAATTATTTAATCACTACTTTTAAAGTTAAAGTGGAAATCAGCTTTATATTTTTTGATTTGCTTTACAATTTAATTCATATCTATATTATATTTTAAACTGGAACATTTTGCTTATTTATCATTTTTTTAGTTATGTAATTATCTGTAATACAGCATGGTTTCAAAATGTATGATAAAATTTAATTAACCATTGTGTAAAAAAAGACAAAATGTGAGAAAATAACACCTATTTTATGGAAGGAAAAATTAATGACAGTTAATATACAAGATGATCAACACAGTTTCAACAGTTTCCGTCTATAAAGTTATAAATTCCGAACTATCTGATTCCGATACTATCATAGCAAACGGGAGTGATCAAAAGTTAGTATATTTATTCTTTATTTATGATGGCCAATTTCAGGTCCTTCAGTAAAATAGGAGCATTCCTAGAGATAGTATCTTTGATGTAAGGGCATAAGTAGAATTCTTAAGGAGTTAGGTCTTGAAAATTAAAAGTCTACTCTATCCGTGAATTTCTCTGCATCGAATACTGTCAAAAACTCACACAGCATCTTCCTGAGCCTCACAGTTCTATAAGAATGGACCCCCATTTAACATGAACTATTACTGGCTTGCGTTGTTGAGACGGTCCACTTCAGGGACAGTCACGCTCTAGCAACAGTTGATACTTTATTCCTGTGAGTATAACTGCCAATGAATATCGAACCAATTATTGAGTGATAATTGGTTTGATATTCATTAACAGTATGGTCACTTCACTAGCTGTTTTCTTTCAAATTCTGAAAAATCTGCTTGTCAAACGATCAAAATTTAAAGGTTCTTCTCATAAATTTTTCTTATGTTAAATAATCGTTCTTCCAAAATCAGTGATTCTGTATTGCATGTTATTTATTTCCGGTAATCAGGCATTTACTTGAAATGCCAATATATGTCAGTAAGATACATAATCAATGCATACATATAAATCAAAAAAATTACAGCATTTTTCAATATACTTATTTCTTTCTTTAGAGATTTAATGTAAAAGAATATTAAAAAACTATACCACAGTCAAATATTTATCTTCAAGGAAATAAAGGATTCTTTTATAGTATTTTTGTTTCAGTATTTTCGCTAAATAAACTTATATTATGTATTGCTGTCTGCTTAAGGAAAATTATACATCATTGATTCAAATTTATTAATTTTAAAAAACAAAATAGTCATGCAGCAACAAGTGTTTGCACTCTAAACTCATCAAAAAAAGTGATTTTGATCTTAGAAAAAATTTGAAATTTTATTTAAAATTATCACTAGTACATCTAATAGTAGGTACTTTTTAACAACAGCTGAATAAATTTAAAAATCTGAATTATCATTTTCGTTTAGTTAGCTATTGAAATGTAACAATTAATAAGCAAAAGTTACCCTGTCATTATTTTGTTAATTAAATTCAATCAACAAAATGACATAAGTTTATGCAAATAATTAATAGTAAAATCAAAATAATACGCGAATTTCTATAATTTTCCAATTATAAACAGCATGTTTTCTGATATAAAATAATAAATAAACTAATTACTGAAGTCTGCTTACATGTTTTTTAATATCCTTACTATCCCACCTAAATGACATAGATAATGGAATCGTGTGAGCTCGATGGAAAGGAGAAAACCAGGAAAACTATCTTTCCGACAAATGTGCATGCAAAATAAGCATAAATACAAAACACCCAATGTTAAATAGCAGTCGGTATTGGACTTTTACACTACAAAAAATGCACTAGAGCAACGATGAACCCAAACAGTAGTTGACATTTTCTTTTTAAATGAATGAAGTTGAGCAATATATTTAAATTAGCGTCATATATTTTTAAATACGATATAAAATTAATATTTATGATACTTGAATTGACCTTTATTTGGAATTACTGAACAGAAAATTTTGAATTTCTCTGGCCTTACTTTTACAAACGCATAAAATCAAAACAAAAATTTTTAATAAAAAATTAGCATAAATGTTCTGAGTAAAGATTTTCAAGAATATTCAAGAACAACTTTCGTTGTAAAATTATGAATTATGATGTATTTAAGAGTCATTGAATAAATATTTCACTTTCAGCATTATATCGAGCTGAATGCGATGAAGCTTTCAACGAGTTTCCTGAGCTTAATTTTATTAACATAGTATAATTTAAAAAAGATTAATAGTAAATGTGTTATTTACCTTTCATTAATAAATCTGAATAACTTGTTAACAGAGAATGAACAAAGTGATTTGTCTTGTTAAAAAATATTTTTTTACTGAAAATGTATATAAATTGACTTTAAATTCAAATTCTCCCATAGTTAAACTGATAACAACTCTCATTTGTATTCTTTTGATAAAAGTCACTTTTATTGATTTGGTGCTCATTTTCATAAGTTTCGATACTTAAATTTTATATATTCAAGTGAATAAATTCTTGTGGTTGTTATTATTACTAAAGTACGTGTTTGGACATAAGATAAACAAAATATTATGGATGTAAAAAATCTTTATGGATTTGAAACAAGAAAACATGTATAAAAAGTAGATTAGTTTTCATATCTTGAAATGTTTTAATTAATTCGTAGTCATCTGTTAATAAAAATGGGATTTTTAAACTAAAATGATTTTATCCTCATTTATAAACTAAAATGATAGGCTATTTTTACAAATCCTAATCACTTTATATAAACAGAACTTCAAAGATCCTGAACTATAATATACAAATAAACAAAACATCATTTGAAGATTATAAGCCAAATTCGTCTTTACAAAGTCTATACCACATCTTTCCTGAGATGAAGGAACTTAAATTTAATTGAATCAACAAAAGAATATTTACAAACCTCTAAAAATGTTACTATAAATTCGAGATCTGACACGAAACTTTATCGATTATCAGAAGTTTGCTTGAAAAGATTTTAATTTCTTTATAACATGTAAAATTTTTACAAAAATTAATTTAATGTCACGAGAATATTCCATGAAGTAAACTATATTTAACTGAAAAGTTATAAAAATTAGTTAACCTGGCTGTTATAAATAGATAATACATAATGTGTTTAAAAGAAGCAATCATTTTAAACTTTCTGAATAAAATGAAAGAGAAATATTCATCTAAATATCAGTAATTCAGACTTTACGCAAATACTAAATATAGAAGGTATTTATTTTGTAAAGCACATATTTTGAAACTGTTTAAGGATATTTCTAAATTTTTCGTTGGAATTATTTGCACAAGTAAAAATGAATATTTTAGGGTTTATTTTTTATGTTGACACATTCAATAAAATGCTTAAACTTGAGTAGAGAAAGTTATTTATCCAAACTTTTTAGTTTCAAAACCAAATATCTGACCGTGTTATGTATACAGAGTATTTTTTATACCATCCTAATTAGTTGAGAAATGTTTCAGTGAAATTTTTAACACAAGCAAGCTGCGCGTCGCGTTTAATTTGAGAATTTTAAAATGAGATCTTTATTTACATATTTGTATTCAATCTTAGAATATTAACTTTAGTGTTCGGGCAAAACATTTTTTTTTTTTTTTTTTTTTTTTTTTTTTTGTAAATAATTTCAAACATTTGATCTTGTATTTGAAGTAGTTTTATATTGTATAATATATCTTTATTTCAAAATACAAATTTTAACAAAATATATTGAAAAATGATACGATTTTTACATTTTTCTAAAAAAAATAAATAAACTCTTGTTTTAGAAGCAGTACTACATCATATCTATAATTGTTTCATAAACCATAAATTAATTAAATAATGAAAATGTGTTAATTTCATGAACTAAATTAGTTAAAAATTATCCATACATTTTAGATAATATGTAAATATGTATATAAAATTTCTAACTGCTTGAAAACAAACTGAAATGCACTGTAGAAAATAAATTTTATTGCAATGACAATTGCAAAAATACGTTGTTTGCAGAACAAAATCTAACGTACATTGTTACAACTGACAAAATGATAAAAAGAGATTAAATACAAATATTTACAAGTAGTGGTATCAGTTACTATTAAACATACAAACAAAAAGGAATTAAAAAGTTTGACCAATTTTATATTTTCAAATCAGGACTGTAGTAACTGATAAGCTAAAATATCACCATGACTAGTGTGAAGTTAGCAGCAATTAGTACGAAGCTTGAATAGGCAGACTGATATGTTAATTGATGGCAGATGGTACACTTGAAATATTCATGGTTATAATGTATTATTGGAACTTTCTGGTTTGTCCCTGTTTCTAAATTATAAAAACCCACCGTCATTCAAAAAGACGATAGCCTACCCAATGGGTGGACTATTATATATTTCTATCAACTCTGACATTTATAATGTTGAAAAATGAAATATTTCTATTGAAGATGAGTTGGGAAGGAAATATATTTGATTCTATGCATGTAAAATATCTAGATAATTTCCGGTATAAATTTAAGAATTTTACTTTCTTCGACTGTGTACAATCTCCGCTTAATGGAAATATTTTCAGAAAATAATATTACTATTCAGTAACTTCACAAAATTCCTCTGGCAGATTGATCACAAATGCACGTTAATAAGATAATTTACATATAAAATCTTTATTCTAAATATCTACCAAATTTTTGTTCGGGCTTGAATCGAGAAGAGCTTTAAAGAAATAGAGTGAAACATAATATACATAACATACCTAAAGAATGGAAGCATGTGGTTTCTTATCCTCTCTTTTAAAATTATCACCAATGCGTAGCCAATGAGAATAAAGGAAAGGTGTTTCAGAGCAATTGATTTCCCCTTTTTCTTACAATTTCACTGCGTATAAATTTCCTTAAAAATAATGATATTTATTTTTCCAGAAAAGAATTGTTTTTGCAAATTCCATCATAAAGGCGTACATAATTCTCAACATGACGTCTATAGAGAATGTATTGGAATGCAGATTATATAAATCAAAGTTTATCTAATATTATTTTTCAATCAAATAAAATTTTCAAGTGCATAACATTTTATTCGAGCTTTTTTTTTTTTAGCTTATCAATACGTAAGACATTATTTCTAGGTACAAAACTGTATAAAACTTAATAAACATCTTCTAAACGATAATAAACATTTTTCCAAATCAAAATTTTTCTCCTAAACTTAGATACATGTATTTCATTGGATCTTACGGCACACTAATTTTAATGTTTTCACCTCGAAAAGTTTGAATCGTATTTTTAATCACACAATTTCTTATAAGAATCTTTTTTCAATCATCTTTTTTACTCTGCCGTTTGATGTAAAGGAATATATTTTCAATAACAATATTTAAAAAACAATTTTAAACAATGGAAAATATTCAAGGAATTCAGTATATTTTGTTCGCTTTCACAAACTTTTAATCTAAGAAAAACGTCGGAAGGAGTGCGTATAAATTTTATTCTTATATATTTCTCATTTGGGGCACCCTTGAGCAAGTAAGTACATAAGCCCATTTGCCGCAACAAGGACGGAAACTGCTACTCATTTTAGCGTTACCCGGTGGGCACCTGTGAACCAAATCACGGAGGTACGAGTAGCATCGCCCACGCCACACCACCATAAACCCGTTTACAGGGTGGGCCACATTCATCCATCATCTGAGGAAAGGACAAGAAACACACGCAGAGAGAAAGAGAAAGTACATTCATTCCCGAGTCGGGATTCGAACCCAGGTCTTCCCCATCCGCAGTCAGTTGCGTAACCACTAGGCAGGTTGGGCGGCTATTTTTATAACTTTAATATTGATAAATTTACAAAATATTTTTATTTAACCATTTATATTCAGACTTTAATCTACCGTAAGTGTATTATATTTTACTTTAGAAGTAATAAAACCTAAATTTAGGAATAAAATTTTTGTACATCTTACCAATCATTGTAGCTTCTAATCTAAATCTCAATGAAAAAGACAATATTTTAATGATAATAATACCAAATGCGATTAGAATAATTAATATCTGCATTGGTGTGAAAACTATCCGGCAAAATTCCTTTAATTTTAGAAAAAATAAATCAAATGTAAAGATAAACGTAATAAAAAAAGTCGTGATATAAAATTTGCATTAAAATATAATGTTATATTTGATTAAATGTTTTAATTTGCATTTCATTGTGTAAACTCCAACATGAAGCTATTGTATTTAACAAAAAATGATTGTTGAAATAATTTTATATAATAATAATACCATTATTTAATATTAATTTTTTCTCTTTCAGAACTTTTTCCAAAAATATCAAAGAATAATTACTTGTGAAAATTATAAAATATAATAAACTGTTCAATTTTAAAAATATTCACTCATTCAAGTTGACAGATAAAGCATTCCTTTTCTCCAAGATGGATTATAGCTACTTAGAGAGAAAGAGTACCTGAAATAGTTTACCAAAAGTTTATAAGCTCGAAAGAGTTTAGGGCTTCCATATACCTTCGTATCGTTTGTGTTGTCTAATGGTAGTCTGTAGCTAATAGCATCGCCTTTTAGCTTTGTGATTTGTATAAGCCGATTATAGAAGAAAGATGCATTTGGTACAGACCTAAAAGCACCACACATATAGGTACATTTAATGATAGCAAAATATATTCATTCCAACAAAAGTATTTACTCTTCGAAGAGTAATTAAACATATTTTCAACAGTACATTTATCATATAACTTAATTCATTATAATGTTCAATAAGCCTTACACATCTAGTTAGGCCTAGTTAAATAAGTTTATCCTTCCTTCCTTCCTTACTACTTCATTAATCCTTGAGGCCCTTATCTTTTTCTGGGATTAACTAAGTTAAACCGAGATTTTATTTTTCATTCTTTCTAAAATTATCATTTAAGTTTTATGACCATTATAGTTCTGGTGAGTTAAAAGAGTTAAAAAGAAAATTAACGCACAACATAAATGCTAAATAAAATAATAAAAGAAAAATATAACTCAGTGATCTTCTATATGTATAGTAATGCTATAATTATATTAAATAGAATTACTTTTTCAATTAAACAGTACTGAATAATAATGAAAATAATGATCCATAACAGCTATTTTTATAGCTTTAAACTTGAAATAAGCACTTATTGGAAAATTTATATATTAATGTAATCTAATAAATTTTTTCATGATTAAACTATTAGGCAATTGTAAGTATGATGCAAATTAGTTACGACTGGCATCTCTTTTAGAGCTGCAGTCTTAATAAATTGAATTTTACCCCAGATGGTGTTAGTAAATTGGATTCGAAACTATTATCTATGTAGACCATTGAAAGAAAATTCTTAATTTAATAAAAATAATCATTTATTTTTGGCAGTATCTGATCTTTTGATTATTTTAACTGTCAATAGTCAGCTAAAAAATACATTTTATCTTCAAAGTGCAAATTAATCAATTGAAGGTTGAACTTCAAGAGTATAGCGACTTCTTTTAAGCTCCGAATTAGTAAGGTAGCTATAGATTTTCAGAAATGTCTCTAAAATTAATAATAAAGATTTAATCAATACTTTCTCATGTGAAATGAACAATACAAAAAAGTCTAATGATTTCACTTAATTTATTTACACTGCTTGCCACCGTAAATACAACACCCTGAAGAAAGCATGCAAATAATATGAGATTTACAACATACATTAGCGGAGGTGAGACATGCAAATGATTAGAATTTCAGTGCAGACGAGCATCACGCGCATCTGTGACGCCCCTTCAAATTGAAATTTAAAGCTAGAAGATTTCGACGATTTCAAGTTCAGTAATTGTATTTTTTTCTCTATTTTTAAAAAAAAAATATTAATTATGCCTCATAAAAAACGGCGATCATTTTTCATAAAGTATCCGAGTTCTTCAGAGGAAGGATGTGGCCTTTTGTGATTGTGAATTATCTGTCAGGGAAATCAGTAAACATGTTGTTCGAAATGAAACAATTGTAAAGCAGATAAGTCTTCATTGGATGAAGAATCTTTGGATGCGGTTATGTGATCTTTAGATGGACAGACGTGTTCTATCACATCCACCTTAATGCACCACTTTACGTGAGTACAGGCAAATTGTGCGCATAGCAGTGACGGATTACTCAGCCACATCAAGAACCACAGCACAGTTAGTCTGTAATGCATCATCCAATGTGTGGGCAATCAACGCCGCTTACAGCAGAGTGGTCTGTCCCCTAGACATTCATTGCTTCTTCTACCCTTGACACAGAACCATAGACGTCTCCGCCATCACTGGTGCGATGAAAGAAGGATGTGGACGGTAGAATGGAATGAAATTGTCTTTAATGACGAGTCAAGCTTCAGCATGCAACACGACGATGGTTGCATTCGAGTATGGAGACACCGTGGTGAGAGGATGATGAACTTTAAACAGCCAGTGCTTCACCTCCGAGCTATTGGAGCCAGTTGTCCTTCTTTACCTTCTACCGCAGTCATATTTCAACAGGATAATGCACGACCACACGTGGCACGCATTGTCTAAGGGTACTTCGTCAATAGCCATATTGAATTGCTTCCCTGGCCAACTCACTCTCCGGATCTTTCACTGGTAGGAAACATGTGATCCATGGTTGCTCAATGATTAACCCAGATTATATCCCCAACTGCCACAACAAATCAATTTTGGAAAAGTGTGGAAGCTGCTTGGTCTGCTGTACCCTAAGAATACAAACAAATTATCTTTCAATCAATGTCGAGACGTGTGACAACAGTGATCTCCAACAATGGCACCTACTCTGGCTACTGATTTTGGCAGGAACCCCATAAGAAGAAGTCTATGAATTTAATCATTCGATACTTTGTCAACATGTTATCTACATAATCAATTTTGTTTGTAATATCTCATGACTTTCTGGTTGTTGCAATTTGGGTGGCCAGTAGTGTATTTTGTTGAAAGATCTCTTTTCGGTTTTTTCGGATTTTTTTAAGGAAAAATATTTTTTTTTTTATCAAAAACTCAAATTTTGGATAATTTATGGTTGAATTATGCGCATCTAAGGACCATGATTTCTTAACTAACGGTACAGCTTGTTCCTCCATTTCCATGCAGCATAGTAAAAAAGTAATTTTTGATTAAACATTTTTAATAAGACTGCTTTTATTTCAACAATCCTGAACAAATTGTAAAGTGGAACTACCAAATACTGAACGTGAGGCAAATGTTAAAATATGTGTATACTTGGTCAACATGTTATCTACAAAATAAATTTTGTTGTGACTTCTGTTGTCTTCTTTGGTGTTTCAATTTGAGTGTCGAGCAGTGTATGTATTTATAATACATCTTATTTGACATCACATAGAGTAGATAGATCAAAGTTTGATAGTTTTTCAATTCATTTTATGAAATCCACCAGATATATTACCACTAATAGATGCTAAGGCAGAAACAAAATATCAAGTTTTTTATTCACCAGTGACTGTGACTGTTTCCAAGGACCTTCCACTATTAGCAATATCTTCCGACTATTAGGTATCTATGAGCTCCAAATTACTTTTGACATACCATAGTGCATAATATAAGAAATAGAAACAGATGAAAGATTTCTGTAAGTGTCCACTACACATTCACTTTCCATAAGATTTTTCATAGATAATAGCTCTATTACGATGTTGCAAGAGAAGGAACCAAAATAATTTTAAGCAACCGCTTGGACAGATGTGCATGAAGAAGCGTAACATATCGTTTTGTTTAAGTAAGATTGAGATCAAATTTTTGTTTCTAAAAGTATTGTAATACTATTAGAATGCCAAACTACTTAAACAAAAACTTAATACTAGACAAATGGTAATTAATTAAGTGACTTGAAGTAATGACGACCTTTTAAGTTTCTAAAAGTACCTTCTTCAAAATTCAATATCACATTTTTGAATATTGATATGATATACAGAAAAGTTTAATCATGCTGTATTACCTCCCATAAGTATCTGTTTATCACAACCGTTTTTTAAAGTTTCCACACAGTTAAATCTAACATTTGTTAAATAACTTCAACGCATTCTGAATTGTAAGAATGATAATTGGTCCAATGTATGTTTTCATTTTCCTAACAAAAGCTAACAACATAAAATTTTAGGTAGTTTATTTTTCCTTACAGAAAAATCATAACATCTTGATACTTTTATTTCATACATAAAACAACTGTCTATTTTTCTCACACACGTTGTCCAAAATAAAAATAATAAATTATATTTTATTCAAAAGATGATAATTTCTCCTTATTTATGTTGTGAACCAAATATCATAAATACTGTAAAAATAACTTTAAATAATGTCAAAACATATATTTTTTGAATATGACGAATAGTCTCTGTTGAGCTTATATTGCTGTTTTTATATAATAAGTGACTGTATGAAAAAAATATATTTTATTCATTATGAAAACAAATTCGATTAAAATAAGAATCGAAAAATAAGAACTTTAAAACTTGATATCTTTAAATATACAGTAATGTTGTTATGCTATGTTAAAAATAGCCTATTTCATAGGAATTAAAATAAAATTAAAATAACATTTAAATATTATAGTAATTATTTTTTTAATATATTAATTAAACTTCTTTCCAGGATATTTTTCTAACGTTAACAATACCCCTAAAATAAAATATGCATACAAAAAATAAAAATAATTTATCTATGTTTACATTTAAATTATTAATTTTTTATGACTTCAAAAGCAAAATTAATTTAATTAATAATGAATCCAAATTTCCAAGAATTTGAAACCCAAAGAGTTATTGAATTCATAGTTTCTGGTAATTTGAAACTTTAAAAACATTTATATAAGAAAAATAAGAACAAAAACTGAAGCCATATTTAAATTCTTAATGTTGCACTTACTACTCCTTATTTTAAAGTGCGTGGAAATAATTAATTTTATACACAAAAATAATTAAATAAAAATCTTTTTTATTTAATGAAAGAATAATTTGTTTTATACTACTAAAATATTTTGACAAATAAATTTTCTATGATTTCTAAAGCTTCAATTTATAGAATTTACAGAAAAATCTTCTGTTCAACATATAAATATTTTTACTTCATTCAGAAATATTAGTAGTTTTTTCTATAAACCATACTTATAAATATGGATGAAATATTTTTATCTGGTTGGCTTTTAATATAATACGAATTATGCTTAAAGTTACGATTAAATGTCGATAGTAAATTACTGATGAGTTAAATGGCGAGAATGTTTAGCAAAATTTTACTCAAGCTAATTTTATGCAAATCTATTTCCCAAATGTTATCATTCGTGATTTTCTATCTTATATTCATATTGCTGATTTGCAAAGCTATTTGCCCTGATGGTCAAACCAACAACTATAAGTGTAATCCAAATGCCAAATTCGTGACAAATTTCATGCCACTGCATATCATTTGAGTCCATTCGAAAGAAAACCTATCAGAAATTTAAAGTGCCCTAGTAGTATTCAGACGCCGGTATATGAGCTTAATTTTCTTTACGTATTTCCAGTCCTATGTGACGAAATCAATGAAATTAATTTGGCTTATACCAGAATTTTTCGTTCTATTATTTATGCAAACTAAGGTGAAAAGAATGGTCATCAATATGACACGAAAATGATTTTTTTTTTTAATCAGCATTATTTCTAGTAACAAGAATCAGTCCAGAAAAATGATTCCAAATCTGATTGAAACATACATCCCCTGACTGTACCCACATTCATATGATATATCTCACGTCTAAATCTATACTCTAGAGAATAAAGTATCATATTAATCAGCGTTTCTTAAATTGTTAGTAACGAGTTCAATTGATGTCGCAGAACCTCCAACAAATTTTCCCAAATTTTTATAAATGCTGATATTCTAATAACTTATTATTGAAAAAAGAATTTCAAAAGATTTCTAAAATTGTAATAAACTTTTTTTTTTTTACTTTTTTCTATGACTTGCTTATGTGATACAATACTATTTTCTTTAATCACCAATGAATCAATTAATCACCAATAATCTTTTCAAATTTAATTTTTAGATCAAATTAGAAAAGATCGCTTCGTCTTAGAATTTTTTCCATCGACTACAATTTATGTCGACTTACTCATGTCGACTTTTTCTCATGATTTGATAATATTAAAAAATAAACAGGTATGGTCCTATCTCTTAGCGTTAATTATTAATCCAGGCATATGCAAAGTTAGAGAAGCAAATACATTTTCACAGTAGTGACCGACCAAATCGCTACACTTAATAGATAAACTAAAATTTACCCAAATAGAGCTGAATTCCTTATTATTTTTTATATTTTTAATGTTGTTTATATATATATTTAAAATTTATGTTCGTTAAATATATTAAAATTAAAAATTAATGACCTAAACTATAATAATATATTACAGTAAAAATTAAAAACATATCAGTTACAGTCATGCGTGTGTTAAAATGGTACAATTATGGAGTCCTCAGACCATAATGTTTAATCATCCACTTATTAAAGATTCTATTCCATATCTTGTTAAGCTGAAAGCTTGGACATATTAAAATTTATATTCGTGCTGATTAGTAACTCTTTAGTTTTAAGAATAACAGAAACACAATTAAATGTGAATATTCATAAATAAAGAATTTCTTGTATTTAAAATGTCTTTATCATCTATCTTTGATACTAAGCATATTTTTGCTTATTCAAGATAATTATTAGTGGGACTTTTGCATGTGAGTTATGCAGATTACTCCATCACGAATGTGGGTGACTCATTCAAAACTGCTTCTCTATACATTTTGCTATAATTATAGCAAAATGTATAGATATTTATGTTTAAACTCTCTAAAATCATAAATATTTTTATACAAATATATTACATCAAAAATAAATTTACCAATTTTTTTTAAAAAATAATTTTTTATCGTGTAACATTTATAAACAATCATTAAAATATTTAATAGCATATTACTTTAAAATAAATTAATTATTAAAAATCAAAATGAATAATGTATTGTGCCTTTAATATGATGAATAAATATAAATTAAACATTGTACAAAAACTTCTCTTAGTGTTCTAGTGAAATAAAATAGTATATTTTTCAAAATTATCTAATTTAAAATTTACAGAAAGTTTAAAATAATTTCCTTTGCAACTGGTACTATACATACCATACAATACACTTTTAAAAATGTTCTGGGATAGTTGCCTTTAAAGACATATAATGTTGTTTTTAATGTAAAAGTTATATAAAAAAGCTTAGTATTATTATTAAATAAATAAATTATCATAGAAAATAAAAATATAAACCCTTTTTTTTTTTTTTTTTTTTTTTTTTTTTTTTTGCTTTCGAATAATTTGATCAACTGATCATTCCAACTAAAAGAGACCATTCGAAGTTGCATAAAATATACTAATTTATTCTTTCCAAACATATGTTAATCTGTTTTCCAGAGATGGAGACAATGAGGTACCAACTTATATAAATCAAAACTACAGAACTCTGATATTCAGAGTTCGGAAATTTTCTCAGATATCAGAATTTAAATTTAGAATCTTTCTGAAAAATGTATTCTCCAAACAATTTGCTATTTCTGAATAAACTAGTAAAGGATATTTGACAGCATCTTATCAGCAACATTTCTTTACATAATTTATTTCTTGCTACCACTCTCATCAACAAAAAATTTTTTCGTGTTTTAGTTAAGCCATTATGCACTAAAAAATAAAACGTAATTTAAAGTGATTTTTTGTAGATATTTTTTTTTTCATAAAATGTAGTTTATAGTAAAACTTTTTTCAGACAAACAAAATTTACATGAAAAAAAATGTAGTTTATGTGTTATAGATAAAGATATTTACACACCTTCCATTTGCTATGTTGGTTTTTATACTACATTCTCCTAAATCTGCTGCATCATAATTTTTTATATTTATAATTATATGGAATAATTTTTTACACAAACAATTGAGTTTGACAATCGATGTATGACCTCAATATTTCGTCTTCATAGCCCTAGGACCTAAAATAGCCTTTTCGACTGATACTTTGATCTGTACGTGTGCTTACACTGAATCCATCCCATACTTCATTCATTAATTCATATTTTCTGTAATGTGGTCTTCATCTAACAAATGTTTATTTAAATGTCTTCTCTCAGTGCAAAAACACATTTGGTTACACATTCCAAACTTAATTATGGACTTGTTTAGCAGCACTTGATTAGAGTCATTTTGTATCCATTTTTCATAAATAGCTAATCGTCTTCGGACCTCATTATAAATCGGAATCAAAGGAACAAGCATCTTTGGCCTATGTACATAGAAATATCCTTAATGAAACCTATTTTCGATATTTGACTAGAGATTATGTCTTGTTCTATATCAAAATATGCGTGTACTTCAATATCATTATTCTGTTTCGGGAGCAATTAAAACAATGTATCATTTACAATACTACGTAGATGATCTTCCTATCATCGTATATATTTTCTTTTATCTCGAAGTCTCTTTTATCTCCTGTCTTAAAATGACACTCATTTCGTCGCCAATACCACCCACGACACTTCATATTATTTATGTGGACTTAATTCTCTATTCAGATAATCTATCATTCTTACTATTTACACTAGAAAAGGTAGACTTCCACAAATTACATTTCCTGGATCTATTAAATCAAGATAAATAAGAAATTTGGCTTTTTCTCAAAATAAAATTTGAATTTTTCATTTCCACAATGCATGTAACAAAAAAAGAAAAGCTTCCACGAAATCATGGTATCAGCATTCCATATCTTTCTACTAGATATTAGCGTCATGAATATTCATTTGAATAAGAAAATTTCTTCTTTGGCTTTCTTCTAATTTAAATTAAGAATATTTATTAAACACTAATTATCTTAAAAGAAGCTTTGCATCGTGGAAGCCATGCGCCTTTTTAATGTATCAATTATTAAAATGTTTTAAGTACAGAAAATTTAAATAAAAATGATAAAGTGAAAAAATGATTAATCAGTATCATGTAATAATCTTTTTCCTACATTAACCTTGAATTCTTTTTATCTTTATGAATCTATTTTTCTTAATCTTACATCGATTGTATGATTCACTCCTTCCATGAAAAAAAGGAAAGGCAAAGAAACTATTATGAAAATAATATCTGGTAAAAGTCAATATTTTTACTTTTTTAGTAAAAATATTGTAATTCTTAAATCATTCATAATATTTATGTAAGATACAAACAATTCCTTTCATAAGGCTGGATTTGCACAACCATGAAATAAATATATACTTTTTGTGAGGAAATAGCCTCTTATAGATCTGTATGAAATTCTTTATTGTGAAAAATGCAGTTTTCAATAAAAAAAATTAAATTCTCATTATTACTTCAAAAGTTGTTTACATACCTATTTAAAATAAGATAAATATAGACTATTTTACTAAAGGAATTAGATTATTATTATTATTAGTTTTGAGTTTATTTACTTCTTTCAGATGTTTGGACAATTTATTGTTTTCCAAGAAAAATATTAGATGTTAGAAAAAAATTAATTCAATGTATTTATTTACGCTATTTTTTATGAAATTATTTTATAGAAGTATTAGAAGAAAAGAGTTTTAGGATAATAAATATTGTTTAATATGTTATAAGCATGTGCACTCCCTGTCCAAGAATATCCGGATATACCCTAAAAAAATATTCTTGCGGGTGATGCAATTAGATGCATAATTGAAAGTTATAAAATTTGTAGGAGTTCATTAGATTATATTTATGTGTTTATGAGTCAATGAGTAATTCAAAGGAGCTTACTGTGTTTGATCGTGGCAGTATAGAGGAATGTCACCTTCGTAGGAAATAATTTCGTGAGATTTCGGACCTTCCACAGAATCCTAAACCGAAAGTGGGGGATGTAATTGTGAAGTGGAAATGTCTAAGTAGTGAAATTGCAAAACAACGAACAAGTAGGCTGAAAAGTAATAGTGAATACAGCCACAGAGCTCTGAAAAGGGTAGTAAAAGAAATTCAAAAGTCCTCCATTAGTGAAAATTTTTCAGTCGATCCAAAGCTCATTAGGTGTTATTGTTAGTAGCAGGACTATACATCGAGAGTAAAACAACTTGGGATTCCATGGTCACAAGCCGAACCTCACTTCATGGAACGCGAAGCATCAAGTGCAGAGCTCGCCATTGCAATCGATGGAAATGTTGAGAGGTAGAAAACTGTCCTTTAAAGGAGTTCAATTGGAGTGATGAAACTTGCTTTACAATATGATAGTTGAATGGACGAATTTGAGTTTGGCAAATGCCCACGGAACGTTTCCTTAGTGAGTGTATAGTACCTACTGTTAAATTTGGTGTTGGTAATATTGATGTAGGGGTGTTTCTCGTGATTTGGTCATGGTCTGAGAGTTCTTCTAGTTGTAAATATGAACTCTGAGGTTTATATGGACATTCTAGATGATGCTTCTTAGCCAACTCTATAGCAATATTTTAAAAAAAACAATATTTCGAAAAAAAAACATAATGTTTCATTATAAAAAAGGTTTTTCATAAAGTAAGAAAGATTACAGTAATTCTAAATATTTAGTTTTATAAAAATTAGGAAATCTCTATATTCGTATCAACCCTCACATTTTTCATTATATTTAAATTCATGGATTATTTCAACATAGTTCTTATTTATTATGGATTCAATCAAAAACATTTTCAAAATAAAAAGAACCAAACTAAAAGAAACATATTTTTGCTGATCCCTTAAGAGTTACACTAAGAGTCCCCAGATACGACTATGTTTACTATCTGGGGACTCTTAGATAGTCCCCTAAGAGTCCCCAGATAGTAAACATCGTCCTCCGAAAGGACGTCCTCGGTAAGGACGTTCTCCGAACATCCTTAGGATCAACATTTGTATCTGGATAGAGACAAATATAATTTTTCTAGTTTATACTGAGAGCCCCAGTGCCTCAGTAATTTCACTCCGCTTCTTGTAAAACTAACGGTGAAACTTCGCACATTGTAAGCAGTGACTGGGAGGTAGACCACATTCTCTTTTACTAGACTGATGAATCTCCATGGATTCGGACCGTGTCCTCGTTGGCCTTTGACGTCCAAAATCATTCCGCTGATGTGTCATGGATGTAGAGTAGAGAATGCCTGCTCTGATGCGACTTCGTCACCTGACCATGATTCTAAATTATTAGATACTTGGTGACAGACAAGTATTTCAAATTCGCTAATAATAAAATGATACAGTCTTGGGTTTGCCTGCACATTTATGTATTAATGGAATAACCTGAAAGCATGCAGTAATATTTTCTGATTCATTCCTATGAACTACAGAAACAGAACAACATGAGTTAATGTCACATGTTCTTACATATAGCAAATTTTAAATCGATTTGATATGCATCCCTATCACATATAGCTTTCTTACTATTGGATATTTTTATTTTAGCAACTTTCAAAATTACTTTAATTAGATCACAGTATCGCAATATATACCAAGATTATTTTTAGCAAATATTTTTAGACTAATGAATATTCCCTGATATTGGTATATGTAACGAACAAAAGAGAATTATACAGAAGTATGATAATTTTATTATAGAAAAGTATGACATAAAAATGTAATACAATATATATATATATATATATAAAATAATCAATAATGATCGAGAATGCTTCATAGCTAAAGGCAGAGAGATGTCAAATGCTGTTATCAATAGAAATTGGTGCGGAATATGAATAGAATATGTATGTGTTCTTAGGTACATGCGTGTGAGAATGTTAGGATGTGTTTTTATACGATTAATGCTCCATGAAAGAAAGTTTTATGGTACAGAACTATTTAGAGAATAGCTACTAAATATATTAATAAACTTTATAGATAATTTGTCTATTCAACAGTCCTGTTTCTCTGGCTTGGTGGTATCTGTTTTCCCTGTCGACCATAAGTAAATCAGTTCCAGGGAGAAACATTCCTTAACAATATTAGTTGAGCTACCTTACCATAACCAGTAAGTTTAAGTAACGCCACCTACTATACTCATAGATCAGTTTGTTTTTGTGACCGGCAGTGGAATCAAAAAAATAGGACAAACATAGTTATTTTAATTGAAATGTTGAACGTATCTATTGTGCTGTTTTTGAATTAAACACTGATGATTTCTATCTTCCATCATCTAAACAAGCAATTCATATAAAAATTACTAAGTCAAATCGAACAGAAATGACACTATCAAATACAATTATTTTGTAGGATGGAATCTTCGGTCACCTTATGCCACTCTTATGTTCTCTTTCGGAGAATTCTATAGTGACATCAGCTATATAATGAGACTAAGTATAAAACAATGGATACTTCAAATTGATTCCAGAAGAGTAGAATAGCTGCCAGTAATTTATCTACAATGCATTTTTATGTTTCACAATCTTCCATGTACGTATGCAGATGTCAAAGTTATGTTTAAACTTCAAATGTGCATTGGTATCAATGGTACTGAATTTGAGCTTATGCATTAAATTTCTGCTAATACTACAGTTCGATTGTTCTTATTCTGTTCTTTCTTTATTTCCTCTTTACAACGGAATCTTTAAAAACTATGTAATATATACTTAAGTTATATTTAAATCATTTAACTTTTTCATTAATTTTAAATAATTAAAGAAGTTTAATTTAATTAACATTTACGATAATTTAATAAATTTCAGTCTTATTTCTTCAAAATGACATTTTTAAAATATTTTTCAAAGAATCCTTTTTTTTTTTTGAAAAGGAAAATGAAAAATTTTAAAATTAAATATTGCAATTAATTTTTAATTTAATGTAAGAAGAAAACATGTTTAGTAATATTTAATTAAATTTACAAACTTTTTAATAAATGCAGAAAAATTGAGTGACCTCAGGAAAATTTCAAGAATAGCTACATAAAATTAGTTTTTAAATTAAATAATGGTACTTTCTCGTTAAAGGTGTGAAATTTAGGTATAAATCTTCTTCTGACTTGGAAGCAACCAATTATAAACATTTCACGGTAAATTCCTTCGTACAGTTTCGTTGATCCTAACACTAGATATAATTATTGAGCGAATGTGAGATAGTACAAAATGACGAAATAAATGCTAAAGGGCACATACTACCCGCAAGCATTTAGATTCTTATCTAATAAAATTCATGTAGTATTCTAATTATCCAAAAGAAAGCAAGTTTTCTGTTATGTTAAATTAGATTCTTAATTTTACGTGTATGTGTGTGACTCCTGCTTAAAATCATTCTTCATAAATTATTAGTTTTTTTTTTTTTTTTTTTTTTGTATTTGTGTTTATATAACATTTTGCATTGAAAGTATTAAAAATATATTTTTAATATAACAAGTTGTGTTAGATTTTTGCAGTTAAAATATATAAAGTAAATTTAATTGCTCCGATATAGGGATAATGACACCAGTATGTCTCTAAAAATGAGTGGTATTCCTTTAACAGAAAAGTACCTTAAAAATGAAATGGTTTGTTAGTTATTTTAATTTCCATTAAAATGAATAAGTACGAAAAGAAAAAACTGATTAATATCAAAGAAAGGATTGTTTATAATCAATAAAATGAATACTATTCAATTTTTCCAGAATGATTATGCTTTTTACTGAAAAATAATTACGTTATGTTTTGATTTGCATTCTATTTAGTTTTACTTGTCCATTGCTTTCATTCATTCATTGATATCATTGAAAAAAATCATTGATATCGAGATTAGCTCCCTTAAAAAAGAAATGTTGTATAAGTAGATGCACAATTATTTATTTCTTCTTGTCACATAAATTATTAATTTGCGATACAAAGGCTCGCGTTAAAATATATCTCAGAGATAAGATAACCCTTTACTTTTGTTTCAGGATATCAACAAAATATTTGTAATTAGAAACCGTGGCTTAATACGTTTGAAATTTTCTGAGGCATTTGGATTATGATATATTTAGATATGATGTCTCATCTAAAAAAGCCATATTTCCTCCCAAAAAAGCCATCTACTTTCTGTCAACAGTCATTTTGTATATAATGGAATCCAATGCTCCTCTGAAGTTAGTTGCTTCATTGAATGATTGAGACACGACATAAAACTTATTAGTGAATCGGATTTTGCTTTTGAGTCGAGTTGACAACCGAATGGTTTGTGTTATGGCCTTTGATTCAACAGTTCATGGATTCATTTCCTTTTTTTTCTTTTTTTTTCTTTTTTTTTTTTTTTTTTTTTTTTTAGTTTTATTGCTTAGTGATTCTGAATTTACTTTAATCTGCAATTCTCAATCGAATTTTATTCCTGTGGGAAAAAAATGACCATTGAACAACAAATAGGCTAAATTTGTTTTTGCTGATATTTTATAATCATATTTTAAAATAAAACCACAAAAAATTGTTTTATTTTTTTATCAATTTACTACGATTAAATAAATGAAATTTTAAGTTGCTAAAAAAAAGATTTGAAAAATCGAGAAAATATGATTTCGAAAATTCATTTAATTCTCGTTACAGTGATTAATCGAATATTTTTTTGATTTTGAACAGAGCGAATGCAGAGTACATGAACGTTTTAAAGTTTTTATTACAAGTAGCATAAAGAACGTTGTCAGTACAAATAAAAAAATAAGGGTAGTTAGAAATTGCTATGAAAAAACACACTTTTTCTTAAAAATTAATTACAAAGACATTTACTTAAATTTTCTGCTTTTCTTTTTTAAACAAGCTGTACGTTTCCATCGTTTTGAAAAAAGATAAGACAAATAGAAAAATATAAGCATAAAATATTTCTTTTTGGGATATAATGCTTATTTACTAAAATTCCTATTATTTTTGTTTACATTATCATATGCATAATTAACCAGGTATAGATTATATTTTTAAGGGTGGAAAAAATTAGCTCATCTGTAAACGTTTCTCTTAAATCTATATAAATGTCTTCTAATTTTTTTAAAACTTAAAAATTGAAGTTACCAACCAATATTTAAAGAGTTCAAGCCACTTAGAATTCTCAGTTAGAAAACCCTCTTGCAGAAAGATTTCGACAGAAGTGTATTTTATAACACAGTAAAAAAGTATATAACACAGTGTATATAACACAATAAAAAATTACAATGTAAAGTGTATATAACACAATAAAAAATTACAATGTAAAGTGTATATAACACAATAAAAAATTACAATGAAAAATATAATAATAAAAAAAGAAACTAAAACTGTAAATAAACATACAAAAAGTTTTCCTCCTACAAATCTGAATGAAATAATCAGTCATAATGATTGTGTTTGGCCAAATATCCAATAACAGGAATTGTATAAACGAAAATATGGTTAAAAAAAACTATATAAGTTAAAATTCGATAACTATGCATACTAAATATGATTTAGCCAAAAGCCGTTGAATCCATTATGAATTTTGTCCGATAATAAATTTTATTCATTTGTCACAAGGGTGGAAAGTTGGAAAATTTCCTAAAAATTCCATGCGAACAAGAAGCGTCAATCTCATATTTTTTGACAATACTGTGATAAAACTTTGAAACTTTTTCACTGAGAAGAGCACTGTAGAAAGAATACACAGAGAGAGAATCTAATCATTTTAAAACATATATATTTCAGATTGAACCACAATATTATCCACACTCTGAGTCCTGTTAATATGTAATCGTTGTCATGATTAAAAATTTAGTACATAGCTGTTTGTCTCTTTGCACTACAGATAATATATGAATTATTTATGTATAACCTATTTCTATTGCATATTCTTATCGGAAATGCAATCAATAATCCGAACAGAGGGATATTTTGCATCTTGCATATAAGATACACTTCTAAATATTATTTCAGAAAAATCGACAATCATAAAGGACTGAATTGCCACTTATAATTAATATAACAAAAAAAATTGCTTTTAAAGAAAACGTTAAATCTCTTCGTCGTATGATTTTTGTTTTTGGAGGTTAAATATGCCTTGCAAAATAAAAGAAATGTCCTTCTAATGTTCTTTTGAGCTCAACCTAGGAAGAATTTTTTTACCTTTAAAATTGTGAATAGAAATTAATTATTCAGTCATTAGTAGCCAAATAAGAATCATAAGAATAAGGTACTGGCCAATGGCAGAGCCTTCCTGATTCCTAGTCGGTTGGTCCTGGGTTCGAATCTTAGTTCACGCATGGATGTTTCTTTCTGTGTTTTTTTGTTCTTTCTTCTGGGAGGATGTGGGAATATAGTCCACCTTATTAACGGGTTTGGGATGGTATCTTGGGTAACTTGGCTTACAGATCATGCATCGAGTAACGATAAATGAGCAGCAGTTTTCAGCCTTGTTGTGGTGAAGGGTTAATCACCCAAAGCCTTCTGTTAGAAAAAAATAAAGTACCAGTGGGGGAGTAGGAGGCAATCATTTTGTGGTACAACTGCGCATAAACACAAGCG
>JAPDSC010048999.1:0-32948 GCA_026290005.1 Latrodectus geometricus
TTTTTTTTTTTTTTGGTTAATATCGAGCTTTTGTTTGAAAGTACACACGTCATTGCCAAAGACCTGCTATGTACACTGATATTGACAAGGGCACGTTAAACAATTCATGGACTCTAAATAATATCTCTCGAGATGGCCTTACAGTTTTTGCTTCTAAATTATGATGACCTTTATTCTGGAATGAAAGTAGTCTACTTAGAGTGCTGCATAGTAAATGTGTGATGAACCCTACCATTACTTCCTTGCCATTGAATAAATGATTGTTATTTTGCCAATATATTTTTACAATCTTTTCCAAATATTTTCTTACAAAAAATGCTCTTTTTATAATGCTTATAAGGTCTAAGAGTCATAAGTTAAGTCTATCAACGGACAAGAGTTAAAAATTATGCCATAGGATACTCCATTTTAGAGGACCTTTTAAAGGTACTGAGATTATTCATGTATTGCAAAAATCCCAATGCAATGTCACCTGCTTGTGAATGCGTGCAGAAGACTGTGAGATATAACTCCGCTAGGAATCGAACTTAGAAACCTGTACATTAAGCACATGATAACATTTATTGCCATTCTTTGTATTTGAAATTTAAGAGCAGATAATCTCAAATTCATAATGTATGTATATTATAATTAAACCTAAAACAGCGTTTCTTTTCTGATGAAAATTAACTATTTCACAAAACTTCTTATGAAATTGAAAATCTTTTAATGAAATATAATTATAAATATACTAGAAAAGAAACTAGCTTATAACATTCAACATAAAAAACCTGAATGTTTCACAGAATATAACAATTATAAAGCTCCTCAATGCTTTTAAAATCCCATATCTTATGTTCCTTTTAATATCACGTATAATCTCTAGAAAGAAAACACTGTAGCAAAAATAGTATTATGTGCAATACATTACCTTCTCTTAAAAATAACGAAAATAATCTGGAAAGCGCACTTTAACGCGATTTAATAGAATTGAAAGATTATTTTTACGCTCCGAATATATTTCGCGAAAATAACTTTCAATTTTATATATATTTTTAATTTTACTTTATTCCGCTCTTTTGGGACACAATAAGACAGAAGCAGATGTCATAGATAAAAATATTTCTAACGTTATTAAATTTATTCGTCAGGATTAGCTGACTCGTGAAAATATAATAATAGTATTGATTTTAACTTTCTAAATATAGTCTTAGGAGTGTGAATAGAATGTAGATTCTCCAATTTTAATGCGCTATGAATATATATTTTCAGATTTTGTATGTACCACTGAAAGTTTAATCTGTCTCAAAATCTCTTTTAACTGTTTTTAATGAATTGGAAAAGTTTCTATTAAAATAAATTTAACGACGTAAAGTATCTGAATTAAATGTTTTTTGATGGTGTATTAAATCAATATTCAAACCTTTTATGTGATTTTATTCAACGTTTTATATTTTCAATATCAAAGTGTTTGTGTTATATCAAAAAAGATGCAATGTTTACATTACATTAAGAAAAATTAAGTGTCTTTTATTTTTATTTTTAAAAATAATTATCTTCATTCCTAGCTTATGGCTTAGTATATAACGTTCTGTTTTTCTGATTATAAGTCTATCAGTTCAAACTCATTTTCTTTATTTACATATTTTAAGATAGCTCAAGTTCAATGAAAGGTTTGTCACTTAATTGTAATTTTTGTGCATTGGCTCGTTACGAAAAGATATTCTGCTTAAAAATAGATTCTGAATGACTGCAACCATCCAAAAATGACTTCTGAATCAAATCGCAGAATTGCAGGTTGAAGTGATGACAACTTCTGGCCAACTTGGGCCCCTGTAGATTTTAGTTATTGTGAACAGTTAAGAAAACATGTGCTATAATTGGTAAAAAATCAATTATTAGTGAATAGTGTTTTTGTATTTGCAACGAGTGTAAAATTTCTCTTGTGAACTAAAGTAACGGAATTATTGCCGCCTACTCTGTCTAGTGGTCAGCATTCCTGACTGCGAATAGGGAGGTCTGGGTTCGAATTCCAGTCGGGGCATGGATGTACTTTCTCTTTCTGTCTTTCCTGTCATTGTTCTTTCCTTGTATGAATGGGTTGTGAATGGTTGCCTACCCTATAAACGGGTTCCTATGGCATGTGTGTACTGAGGAAGTCGGACTCCACACCCAATTGCGGTTCAGTTGAAAGAGTGGAGCAGCACACTCATACTGCCAACCTGGCTGGCACTCAAAAAAAAAAACGGAATTATTCAAAAGTCTGTAAATTATAATGAATTACGTTCAATAAAATAGCATAATAAGGCACACATTTGTAATTTGATTTGTAATATGTTTCAAGTCATAAAAAATCATGAATTACTTATGATATTGTAGGAAAATTTCTCATTATCATAACCAAATGAAAATCAAATGCTTAGCGTATTATGGGTTTCGATTCGGCTTTTGTATAGTTCCAATCCCATATTGAGCTTTCAGAATGTACTTTGCCGCCCAACCTGTCTAAAGGTTAGCGTACCTGACTACACATGGGTGGGACCTGGATTCGAATCCTGGCTCGGGCATGGATGTACTTTCTCTCTCTTTCTTGTCTTTGTCCTTTCTTTGGTTGTGAATGGTTGCCTACCCTATAAACGGGTACCTATGTCATGTGTGTACTGAGGAAGTCGGACTCCACACCAAATATGGTTCAGTTGGAAAAGTGGAGCAGCGCACCCCATATTGCCAGCCTGGCTGGCACACGACAACAACAACAACAGAATGTACTTTAAACTTTCGGTTTATATGTGATGTGAGTGATGAAAGAAGGAAATCAATCCACAATATTGAGATTAGTCTCTAGATATGGGAAATATCGTGTTAAACGGCGTAAAATTTGCTCATGCCGTTGAGAAGGAGCATTATATGAAATATTTTCAGTAAAGTCATAAAAATAATAGGAAAACAAAAAATCAATTAGAATATTATAATTTAACAAAAAAAAACTACGGAGTCGCTCTAGTGTCTCATAGGTATCTGTGAAGTTTCAGCAGTAACATTTTCTGCTCTTGTTATTACAGTTTAAGAGTGCTGGTATTTTTTACTTCGTAGTTTGACAAGGATTTGATTTCTGGATTACTTATTTCATATCGGAATTTATATCAGTATTTTATATTTTGTTGAAAAATATTAAAAATTTGCACTCATAAAAACTAGATTTTTTATAAATTTATTTTGCAGGAATGTAAGGAAATTGATTTAGTTTCAGTGCGAGGATTCAAGTTCCTTTAAAAATACCAAAAAATGCGTATAAGATTATTGAACAGCTATATTGGCAATTTACAACTGTAGCTTCCCAAATCTCATTTGTTTTAATAAAATATTCAGAATTTTTAAAAACATTACAAAATTTCTTTTAATGGATAATTATTGAATTTTCTTTTTCAGAAATAATTTTAAATCATTTACTCTGAATAATAATCTTTTTTAAGTTTTCTTAAAAACATTTCTGTTAGTATAACTTAATCCAAAAGAATCAGCTAGGAAATTTAAAATATACATAACTTGCATTCAATTTTGTTTTAAATATCAATTAAGGAAAAATAAATTTAAGGATTTTCTGTAGGAATCCTAAAATATTTTTTCATAAAACTGTGTTAGAGCCTCACTGAAAATGCTGCAAATAAAAAACATTTGTTTCATGATAAAATCTTTCAAAGGATTACGCTGAAGAGTAACAACTAAATAAAGTATTCAAATGGACGAAAAAAAATTTAATCTGAAAAACGAGATCCATTCCAAATGACTTTCAAATCAAAATGTTGTAGCAACAATTTTTACAAATTATTTCCGAATGTATTTATAAACCATTTTTTTCCCTTGAACTGACATAAGACAAGAATTTTTCGATCAAAAAAATAAATAAATAAATAAATAAGAAGAAGAAAATAATGATTGGGAAAGAAAAAAAAATAAACAAGTCAGTTTTCTTATCAAGAGCCAAATTTATTATTATGATTCTAATTATTTAGAAAGTAGATGCATTTTTAAGAAACATTTACCCTTGCAGATCAAACATCGAACATTTTAAATGTTTAATTTTAGTTTGGCTATTTACATAAAAGCATTTAAAATGTTTTTAACTAAATAGTCAATATAAAATTTGTAAAAGATTTAAATAAATAAACACTAGTATGATGAAAAAAAATTATGTAGTAATCAAAATAGTTTTTCTATAACAAAGCTTTTTTTCGTTTAAAAACGCATTGCAAATATAAATTCGTTAACGCATTGCAAATATAAATTCGTTAACGCATTGCAAAAATATAAATTTATTATACATACTGATTTATAAACTCAGAGTAATAGTTTACATTTATTGTAAATTATTATACAAAAGTTAAGCCTCCTATCAATTTGGGAGGAACTAATTCAGAAATCTTGCTTAAGTCACTTGCAAACAATTGTTAATATGTTATAACTTGTTAATATATATAAACTTGGCCGAGCCCACCCTTCAGGGACTGGGTGAATGAAGTCAGGAAGAGCGTCTTTTGTTTTTGAGCAGAGCACCTTCACGTGAGGGTAGAATAGATGATGGATGGCAGCACTATCTGGGTCTTCCAATTTATAAATCGAAGCCCTTGAAGACACATGACCTGGCTCCAAACATACCCAGACGTATTAATTTGAAATGGGAAGAGGACATTGCAACCGTGACATATTTTACGTGCCACATTCACAATTAGTGAACACGACGGATTTTCGCGTAACCGGGGATTTGATCTCACTACCTTCCGGTAACAGGAAAAACGCCCTAACAAACTAGGCCACCATGCATGCAGAAACTCCATTCGTTGTTCTACCTGTTTAACAAGAACTGGGTTCGAACCTGGAATTTTTCATTCTGAAGAGCATGATGCTATGAATATTAACTATTCTCTCGTTTAAAACATTTACAAGAATATTTGGCAAAATATAAGGAATAGTTGAACAACAGAAAACTGTTGTCAAGCTCCCCAGAATTCCTTAGATAATGGTACATATTTAGGTACAGCAAAGAAGGAAACCTAAAAAACACTAACTTTATATAGATAAAACCGATTCCTACAGGTACAGCTACGGAGACTGTTACATGCATACAAAAAATAGAAGTGCAACACATGTCTACCATTATTCAAGATTGATTATCTTGGCAATCGGACCACAGTGAGTCCAATGTTGCAATCCTTTTAAAAGATTTTATTATTTTGCACCACATGGCGAAATGCCTAGCAATGAAATTTGTGGGGAACCATTTGAATAAAGGGAAAATATAGTCTTACCAATATAGTTGTGCATCATCCTGTAATGAGGCAAGCAGAAGGACAGTGTTCCATGGATCCAGATTCGAATCTGGAATATTCTCCTTCAAAAGAAACAGTTCTTTCAATGAAACATTTATTATCTAAAATTAAATCACTAAAGTTATACACTTTTGAACGGGTTAAAAAAATTTAATAACTTAAAAAATTCATATCTTTTTCACATAAATCGAAGTTCCCTGCACAATTGCGTTCGCCTTATTTTAATAAAATATACAAAATTGTGAAATACGCCCGTTTTGTAAAAAGACATGAACATGCTCTTATATTTTAGTTGGATTATTGCCGCCCACTCCGTCCAGTGGTCAGCATGCCAGACTGCGTGTGGGTAGGTTCGAATCTCGGATCAGGCATGGATATACTTTTTCGCTCTTCTGTCTTTGTCCTTTGGTTGCCTACCCTATAAATGGGTATCAATGTACTAAGGAAGTCGGACTCCACATCAAATGACGGTTCAATTTGAAAAGTGGAGCAGCGTACCCCATCATACCAGCCTGGTGGGCAAAAGACGATGACAACAGACAGATTGGCATAATTCATGTTACTAGTTTTCTATGGAACTTGTTAATCTTTTTTTTTTTCCCAAAAAAAATACGCAATTGGTCCTTTATTTTTCCATTACATTTATATGAAATTCATATATTATTAACATATTTAATAAATATACATCATTAAAAACTATCTCACATAAATTTTCTTAATTTTAAGTTTAAAAATTACCCTTTAAAAGTTGGAAAAAAATCATTTTCCCATTTCTAAGGGGTAGTTATTTATACTCGCTAAAACTGTAATGTGAACATACTGCTAATTCTATCTGAACTAAAAGAAAAAATAATTTCATTTCTTCATTTCAAAAACTCAGATTTTTATTTCTGAAAAAGGAATCTCATTTCAAATACAGTTTTACATGAAAAATAAAAAATAAAAAATCTAGAAAATCTGAAAAGTAAAGAATATTTGCATGGAAGGTTGTGGAAATAAACAGGAAGAAGAAAGATGACTTGAGTAAAGCGTTCATCACTTTTTATGACCTGGAATCTTGTTTTTATGAGCGCTTTTTCTAAGCAACGAAATTGTTCGCGTCTTTATTACAATTACTTTTCATACCATAAAAAACGCCTTTGAAAGCCGCCATTGTGCTTAATGTTTCGCTGCGTCTGATACCGCATAACTATTCTTCTGATTGTGTTTTACGCTCAGGAAATTGAAAACGCTTGAAACAGTGCGAAAAAGAAAAGATGATTATTTTCCGTTCAGATAAATTACTGCTTTTTCACCTTATTAAATATAACGTTACATTTTATTCTTTTAAAAATAATAAACTTTAGTTTCTTTTTTTTTTTTTTTTTACTTCTTACAGACTTATAAAAGCTTTTCAGAGGTTCATGTGTTTTTCGATTTAAGTAAACATTTTTCCAGATATATTTATACTTTCTTTAATAATAAAGTCAAAGTATTTTTAAATTTATTCAAAAAGCAATGCTCATCTGGGAAATTAAATTCCATTTCTATTATAACTTTATACATTTTGCAAGAACTTGTGCATGCGTTTAAATAAAATTTTTTATTTTACATAAGTACACGTGCACAATACTTTTAAAATCAAATGTTATTAAGATGATTATATACACTCATTTATTCAAAAACGCTTACATGATATCACAAATTCCATAATATCGTGTGTGTGTGTGAAAGATTTCCACTTTTAATACTTCACTTCCATTTGATATAACTGTCGATTGAAGAGTTTTTACAATTCAAGCATATATAGACTTAATATGTGTTTTTATAGAAATCAACGAAGTGTGATTTCCTTAAAAAAATAACGCATTGAATTGAAAACATATGACTGTTTGTTTCCTGAAGAGATGCGGTTATTCATATTTTATTTTATGATAAACTTGTAATGACAAATAGATTTTTAGGAAGGCTTTTTTGGCATATATCAGTTTGAAATAATTAAAAATAATGCTTGATAGACTAACTGAGCAAATATGGAAGTACATGTGCCACAAACGTGCATTTACTATGACCCTTACAGAATTTCTTTTAATCCTTCTTTGCATAAGGGTGGAAATTTTCATCATAACCTATAATGCCCAAAAATTATATAAAAGAACGAGTTCACTTTAAGTTGATCATGTTTTGATACCTTTTTAATGTCCATTGCATAAAAAGAAACATAGCTGTCAAAAATAAACAGTGTCATTATCAGTGAAACGAGCTTAAAGTTGTCTCATTCCGCTGTTTGTTGTAGTTGCAATAAACGTATGATTTCGTTTATAATTTTGTTTTATTATATTAGAGTTTCTATTGCTAAAAAATTGAAAATGAATGGAAGAAAGGTTTGTATCACGTGTTTCTGTTATTTTCCTCTTTTATTTCTATTTAGTACTAAGCTAATGATCTAACTTTGGATGATGATGGAAATTTTTAGCATATTGTTTTTTGCTAAATTTATACTATAAATATATACCAAGATTTTTTTAACCATTTTTCCTTAAATTTTGAACATGAATTATATCAACTTGATTTATTTCACCAATAAAGAAAAAATCATGCAAAGAAGGGTTAATTTTTAAGTATTATTCCTTATATATTATTGCAATTAGTAAATAAAAATAATATTTATTATGTGAGCCGGTCTTAATTTTAAATATGTCAGATTCCTATTCTTGTCAACGAAATCTTTCTGAGGTTCGTTTGTGAGTTATTGAATGAAAGTGAATAAAATGAGAGTGAGAGGTAAATCTAACTTAAAACAAAGGTTATGTTTCATCTGGAAATTTTGCAAACAATGCTCGTTATTCAATTAAATTGAAATTAAGTCTGCTTTGAATTCACTGTAAATGTGGTTCTCTTACGAAAAACACTGTTCCGGAATTTTTCTCGCTTCAAGAATGAAACTTAGTCATTCTTTATCTGGATTTTAAATGTTATTGATACGTATTACCTGAATATAGAGAAAAATATAGATAGCATCGATTTCTTTCCCTTTCTTTTCCAACCTTACTCTATATTTAAAAAAATAATTACTGTTTACATATTTTTAAAAAACATTTTTATTTTGCTCTCTCTGCCGGAAACGTGTTTTTAGTTTTCCTATGGGATCACCGATTGCAGTCACTGTTCCAAATTCAAATTTTAATTTTGTAACCATAAGAAATTTAATCTTTCCACACTTTCTGCTGCTCTCTAAGCAAGACATCGGTTCTAGATGCAGAACAGCGTTTTGAACAAAGCAAAACACGTTATAAATATCCTATCAACAGAAAGCTGTAAATATATAATGGTCTGCTTTATAAATAGAGACGAGTTTCAGATTGTACTCATTGCTTGGAGGTAAAAAAAAAAAAAATCCAAAATCAGACATATCATAATTTCGAAGAACATTTGTTTTGATACTTATGACACTCAGAGATTGGGCGAAGGAAGTCAAAAACAGCATCTTCCCTTTTTAAACAAAGCATCCACTTACGTGGGTAGAAGTTTGATTTGGCTCATAGATGGCGGCATGATCTTTGTCTTTCAATTTAGAGATAGGAAGAAAGAGAAGACCTTGGCTTGGCTCCTAATACATTCAGAGGTATTATTTAGGAATGTGGGAATATGGAGCACAATTTGACCACAATATATTTCACATGCCCCAATCGCCATTAGTGAACATGACGGATCTTCGCTAAGCTGGGATTCGAACTCACTACATTCCGGTACTGAGAAAGACGTCCCAATCAATCAGGCCACCGCGCTCCTTCGAAGAATGTTTAAATGAGGTGATAATCAAAATATATTACTATATGAAAAATGTATTCTTTATATGTCTACTGGTGCCAGTGTAAAGATTATTTGATACCCATGCACCTTCCATCCTTTATAGAGTATCTGAAAAAATAGGACATTTAATAGATATCACATCAGTATAGTATCAGTAATAGATATCACATCAGTCACGGTCGAGGAAGAAATTATAAAATTAAGATGCGATATATTTCTTACATCCAGAGCATATTTAGCGATACTGATTTTTGGAAATTAATTTCTGAGGAAACGTTTCCAAATATTTACAAATTGATTTTGTATTTGAAATCATACTTTGGATCCAGGTATCTTTGCGAATCTGCTTTTTCAACCATGAACAAAAAACAAACGTTGGTCGCATTTAACAGATGAATATTGAATTTCGTGTTTATGCATTGCAATAAACTCGTACCAGCCACAATATGATAAACCTGTTGCAGATATACAGTGCCAAATTTCAACTAAACGAAGTGAATAGGATGGTCAGTTTTTGATAAATGAATACTTTGATTGTTTTCGTCAGTAAATTTTTTATTTTGTAAATATTAATATTAAGTTTTTTTAGAAAAATTACACAATTTACCATTTTTTCTTGTAACCGAAAATAAATATGTACTTTAATTTAGCTCTACCATTGCTAGACCGCTTTCAATTTTTTAAATGAGGAGTAGACCCCGGATCCGAAAAGTTTGGCCACCCCTGATATAGACTATCAAACCTATACTAATTATTTCTTAGAAATTTACTTTCTCCTGAAATATCAACATATTTATTTTTTTATTAATTTTAAATATTGAAATAATTTCAAAAAATTTGTGACGACATCACAACTAGTTGGAATATAATAAATGAACATTTCTGTAAAATGTTTTCGGATTTTAATAATATTCTTATTTTTTTACTAAACGATTGTATATGGAAGAAGCATTACCAGGAGCCATATTTTTAATGACAACCCCATTATTTGCATTATTGACTCTATTTTATTCCATTGGGAAGAGCTAATAGAACTATACTTTTCTGAAGGGATTATAACTATAAATTCTGTCATTTAAATATGTGAGTGATTGTGATTAAATGCACATGTATAGTAGTTAATATTCATTAATGATTGATATAGAAAAATGCTTAATATTTAAAATGACTTATACTGCTAAATAGTAATTGTTTATTTATTTTTCTTAGAAATTAATGAAGTTTTTGATGAATCATTAACTGTTAATAATTGCAATACGCGCGTCGTTTATATATAAAATTCATAATTATACATTTATTTGACTAAATCTAGAAAACGTAAATTTAATCATGCATACTTAATTTGAGCTTTTCATAAAGTAGAAGAGGTAAGATAACTCCTTATTCATTCCTGTTACGTCAATGAATAACTATTTAATAAAGATAAAACTTTAATTGCAATTTAATTTGAAAACTATCTACTAAATACGTATGTTACTATTAATTAATGAATCATAAAATAAAACTGAAACTCTTTTGGATAAAAGAATCAAAATTATTTAATAAAAAATAGATTATTTCTCCAGTTTGATCATTTGATTTATATGTTTTTTACCGTAAACGCTACGAAGCCTTCAGCAAAAACTTATATTTTAAAAATAATGAAATATAAAAAAGGTAAAATTCAATTTATGTTATAACAATGCAAAATACTAAAAGCAATTGTAAAATACAAAGTATATTAACACATTTTTAGAACGATTTCGATAATGAATTAAAAAAAAAAGTAAATGTTTAAGAATAAAAATTTTTCAATGTATAGGAAGTTTCAATAAGGAGTTTAGTGTTGTCGCAGGTTCCTCCTACTTTTTGAAATTAAAAATAAGAAGAGTGGAAAAAAATCAACTCATCATACTATCAGGCGAAGGTTTTAAGTCCAATATTTACAGAAATTCCACTTCTTTATCCCAATGAATTTCAAAGAGTGAAACTTCATCAAGACAAAACTATAAGTCATACTTCGAAAACTGCCACTTGAAAAAATGAAGACTAATACAGTTATGGCATATATACATTTTCAACATATTCCTACCAAGTCACCTGACGTTTCACCTATGGACATTTGTACCTTTGGTTTGTTAAAAAGAGCTCTTTCTAAACGCAAAACCACCACGACTGATGGACACTAAAAAGTTGTGGAAGGAGAAATGAAAAGCAAAATCCCTGGAAATTTTACGAAAAGCTCTTCTATCACACGGAAATCACGATGCAGATTTATAGTCCAAAAAATAAAAAATAAAAACTATCAGATCGAACATTTAAAAAAAATATTCTTTACATTCTAAACATTAATTAAATGGACCCAAAATCGTTCTAACTATGTGTTAATATTCTCTGTATATGATTTACAGACAGTATTCAACAAAAAAATCCTCATTTATATCTGTTGATTCAGACGTCTATCAAGAAACTATATCACACTATGATGGAAACTTTAATTTATAGTTTTATCCTTCTTGTTTTAGTTTGCCAAAGTAAGTTCATTTACTAAGCAAACTTTAATGCATAAGCTCAAAGGAAACATATTTTTTAAAAATTGCATAGTGTTTAGAAGTTTCGAGGAGCAGGTTCTATCTTAAAAATGCTAAAGTGGATGTAAGAATATCAGTATTTTGATGGCAGAATAAGGTATTCTCTAAAGAGAAGAAACCTTTCTGATACATTTCAATTGGAAATGTCTGATTTTATCAATTCATTGCAGAATAAATATTCTATAAACTTTTCACCCGGATATATATCATTTTCATGAGAAAAAAAAATGTGAAGTGTTGAAATGATGGTAATGTGACAGAAAATAAATAAATAAGACAGCGAAAAATTTTCCCCCAACTGAAAAATTTGCATAATCTCAGGGAGAAAAATTATACAACAAATATTTCAAGTATGAGAAGTGGTGACGAAGGGAAATAAAGAAAACGCAAGATTCTCATAAATATTTACTTCTACGAGATTTCTGTTCAAAATCTCTGCAAAAAGAAGGCATTTGAGTGACAAGTCAACCGCACGGTTGAGTCAAGTTTCACAACGAAAGATCTCGCCAAATAAGAAGATAAAATATCCGATTTTGGCGTATTTCGGCTATTGTATGATAAAACAGATGTCTACGCCTGTTTTTTGTATAAAAAAAATACCAAGCAAAAAACTAAGCTTGAAAATTTTTCAAAAATTTACTTATGAGTGAGCTTAAAATATAAATTACCTCAATTTCTTAGCCGATGCAGGAGGTGGTACTGATGTAGCACCAGCCACTACTGCTTCAAATTCAAGATAAAGACACAAAAGCCTCCTTATCTACACGGTTAACAGGCAAGTCCGGGAGCGGTTTAAAGAGATACCTGTCCGAAATACTTTAAAATAACGATGATATATTATACTCGTCCAGTGAAATCTATGCAAATGCTTTCCACAAATTCCGGCCCTATTAAATCGGGGAAAATTCATGTAATTTAAAATTTGAAGTGATATTTTCGTAAACTGAGTTTCGGGAAAATAATACAGGCTGGCAATGGAGAATTAATAGTTAAGGACTTGGGAGCAATAAGGACACAGAAATAAGCTGGATATTTCAGATTATATGGCAGGAAATAAACGTATTCTATTTGCACTTATAATGAGTTTAAGCTAAAGAAAAATAATTACTTAAAAAAAGTGAAATGGGGGAAAAATTATAAATTGAATAAAATCTCTATTGTCTGAATATATGTCATCAAAACTTTCTCTTTCTTTTTATGACAATCGGGTTTTATTGTTGTTAAAAATGTGATTAGTTTCTTATATATTAATTATTAAACCAACTTTTGTTACACAGTAAAATCTATTGCAAATAGGTATAAATCTAATATTTTTGCTACTCTGTGGTTTCTTTTGGAATTTTTGACTAAATGTTCTGTCACATGGGACGTTAACATTTATAATCAAACATTTATATCGATACAAAAATGAAAATCAAGACATACATTTGACAATACATAAAATATTCGTCTTAATTCAATCTTTTTGCTACCTATTTTGATTAAAAAGTGATCACAGAATTTTAGTTAAATTCCGTCACTTAATATTTATATTCTTTGAAAAATATTTTATTTCCTTATGAAACTAATCCAATTTCTTCTGCATTGTTCCACGTGAGAAAAACATTAAATATTTTTTTTTAATGTGGAATGAGTATTAAATTAAATTTGTATCAGCAGAATTTATATCTAATGGTCTCACAAGTTTGTCCTAAAGAATCTATTTGATATAATCTAGTGTCCGGTGAGAGGAAGCAATTTACATGTTCTTTGCAATCAGCTATGCTAGTCCTAAAGAATCTATTTGATTTACAAGTTTGTCCTAAAGAATCTATTTGATATAATCTTGTGTCTGGTGAGAGGAAGCAATTTACATGTTCTTTGCAACCAGCTATGCTAGTCCTAAAGAATCTATTTAATTTACAAGTTTGTCCTAAAGAATCTATTTGATATAATCTTGTGTCCGGTGAGAGGGAGTAATTTACATCTTCTTTGCAATCAGCTATGCTAAAGAATAACTTCTTATAGAAATGCTTAAATGTCTACATTTCTTCTTATATAAATTGACCATTGCGTTAAACTCCAAAGAACTGGTCAGGTTTTGCAAATTTTTAATCACTAACTGAATATCTTGTTAAACAACGTCATCTCTTAATGTTAATGAAAGTACATGAAAATATCACTGTCTCTGCATTTACAATCTACACAAGAGATCTTCTGCATAAGAATACATACGCGCCCTCTAGGGATCAAATGGTGCATATTGTGCTGTGATGTCCTTTCTTTAGAATAGATACGAGCACTCTCTTGGATATGATTGGAAACGTTTTTTAACGATATAATTTTATTATAATTATTTGCGTTTTAACGGATAATTATAATTAAATATGTCTGTTTTTACAACCCGTTAGTGTGACCGTATTGTAAATGGCTGTTGTGCTCAGTTTAATAAATCTTTACAAGCAAATTGTAACTTTACAGTGACAAACGACTCGTTTTTATACACATTATAACACTATAAGTGAGACCGTGATGACTGGATTGTGGTAAGGAGATCGTTCTTATTAGAGGAAGTTAGTGAGTTCCCAAACTAAGATCCAACGTTTTCCCTGAAGGAGGCATATAAAATATTAGGTTGGGAAAAAAGTAATCCATTATTTTTTCGGTAGATGTCTGTAGTGACCGATATCTCGTGAGGTATCTATCAAACAATTTCAGAGTTATGCTCGTTGGAAAGGTGACATTTCACACTAAAATATCCTCTTGCGATTTTTTGTTTGATTAATTCAGTTACGTGTACAAGGTTTTAAAAATGGAAGACAACAAACAGAAAATTCGATACATTTTCGTTTTTCTCTTGTAACGGCGAAAAAGATAGCCGGATGGCTAAAATTGTGAAAGGTGTTTATCGTCCTATATATGACTGTAACAACCAGTTACGCCCAATTTTGGTTTCGTCGATTCCGTTTGGGTATTTGGATGCTAAAGATGCACCTCGCATGGATACAACATCGTCAAGAATGTCTATAAAATATCAAAAATTATCAAACTTGACAGCATGTCAGCAGTCGTAGCTTCGCACAAGACATAAAATCTACATAAAAACTGTTTTAAACCTTTTTACAAAGCGAATCTGAAAGAAGTTACAAAAAGTTCACGTAAAAATAATGGATTTCTTTTTCCCCAAACTAATATTTACAAGCAAATTGTAACTTTACAGTAGCAAACGACTCGTTTTTATACACATTATAACTCTATAAGTGAGACCGTGATGACTGGATTGGTAAGGACATCGTTCTTATTATAGGAAGGCAGTGAGCTCCCAAACTAAGATCCAATGTTTTCCCTAAGGGAGGCATATAAAATATATTTACCGTGGGGGCCTAGTCATGCTATTCATTCTCGTTATTGGAAGGTAGTGAGCTCGAATCCCTACCCACAATGTCCATCAGTTGAAAAAATACTTCTGAAGGTGACATGCAAATATGTAAGTTTTCTGCTTGGTCCCTGCATCTAAATTATTTGAGGATCCACTCAAATTTCGAATCTACCATGGCATACACACTGGGTGTTCTACACTACAAAGTGTCATCATTTCCCTGCCACATAGTGTTGAAAAGGTGGTAAATGCATTTTAGAAGCCTGTCAAGAAACACTCTGACACGTGTTTTTAAAAGCTAAATTTCTATGACAGTTTCAACAAACTTGATGCAGAAACCTACATTTATCTAAGAAATTAGCGCAATTAATGTGAAGTTAGGTAACTGCTTAAATATTAATGGAAAAATCAATGCATGAATTTAAACTGTAAACACAAAACCACGTTTTTCCAACGAATACAATTTAATTTGGACTTGTCACCAGGAATAATATACTTTATATCTTAGATTCATATATTGGGTATAGTAATAAGTTATACAAAGCAAAACGCGTGTCATTAATTCGAAGTAGCATAAAAATTAGTATATTCTGTGTTTGCTGCACGATTGAAGGCATCTCTTGCATATCAATCATCAGAAACTACAAGCAAAGCTGATATTTTGGATGGGAAAAAGATCTTAGATAAATAATTAATTCATCATTGCAATCGTTAGGTTTTCATTGTTTTTGACGTTTGATTGTCACTCGAAGGGGATTTTGACATCGGTGCTAATTTAACCATGACCTACAGATTAAAGTGGATGCTTAATCTCTACAAACATTTACCCTGAGTTAGGAATAAAATTATTCACTTGAAGGTAAGAGCGTTAAGCAGTTCTTTGACTTTCATTAATGGGAAAATATGACAAAAGTCTGTTAATTAATTTTGAGTAGAATGAGAAAATTTTACTTTCTAGTTTTTGCAGATGATATTTTTGATGATAATGATAAAAAACACAGCAACTTTTTATTGAGTATCAGAGATGAAAATTTGATATAATTTGATGTATTACAAAAACAAAAAAAGTGAAACGAGAAAGATTCCAATTATAAGAAGATGGGTCAGTCCAAGGAATCAGGAGTGTGAATATCGAAATGTTAAATCCTCTAAATAGGAAAAACAAAATATTTTCCTTTGGAAAATTTAATTGTTTTTGAACGATAAATGTGTTAAATAATCCAAAATACGGAAAAAATTGGATGGATTTTGACGAGATAGCACGATTGGTATGATCCATTAGTAGTGACACAATGATCCGTTAATAGCTAAAAAGTCTGTCAAAAATCTGCTGGGGTTTTAGAAAAGCTTTCATATTACAAAAGTGGTAAAAAGATACTCTAATAAAGATTGACAGTAAAATTTCGGATTATCCAGCAAATAAACCTAAGATAACCCTTCAGACTATCATTTATTTTTTATGATACTCAATGTCTTGTCTTCTGCCAATTCCGACCTGTTGATATTTTCATGATGTAAATGAGATGATAGTATCATAGCGTCCAAAAATGCACTATGACATTCCTCTGTTCTCTGTGTGTTTAGTTATGATATAAAATATATTGATGAAAAAATATATCATTAATATTCTTATTGTTAAAACATACTCTAAGAATATTATTGATATTATGATATGTCCATATAAATATGAACATGTGGTTTTTATAATACATATTATGGCATAAGGATATATATATATATAAGTCATATGCCTCGTGTATTTTAAAAAGAAATTTCTTAAGTTGCTTACATATAATAATTATGTCTTAGAATGGACAGTATTATATTTTATATCTTAAATTACAAGGATAAATTTAAAAGTTACAAACTCTTACAATTTCTAGTAATCTTTGGGAAAAAGTCAGGTGCAATTCCCTCGTTTACTATTTCGATACCAGAAGTGTGGTTACGATAAAAAATAGCATTTTCTTCTTGCCGAGGGAGGAACCTGGAACATAAATTTCATACTCCAAATTTCCTTTAAAAAAAAAGGGGGTAGATATTGTAACTGTCCTAGCTCCAGATTGAATCTTCGATTTCTTTATATTCTTTACTCGCGACTCCAGAGTTTTTCGGTTCGAATCGAGAATAGGAATCATCGGCTCTCAGAAAACCACGGCGTCAAGGGCATCGACCTATCTTCAAGGTGTTTGTTGGATCCTGTCAAATATATATCCTTGCGAAATTAAATGTTCCACAAAGCATTCGAGTCTATTTCTGCTTTGAAGAGTTGAAGTGGAATTCTTTTCTATTCACGTTAGATGCATTAGGAGGATATGTAATCAAAATAACAATTTAATCCCTCGAATAACTGCAACCATTTTCAGTGAGGAAAAGGAAATAATGCCTTCATCTGATATGTAGTTCTAATTGCAATGATAACAAAAGCAAATGATAGCAAAGGAAGTGTAACCCGCAGGAACTTCACTAGTACTCTGCCAACAGGTATATTGCTTAAAACTTATAATCTGATCATCGAATTATTGGCAATTATCCGATATTAATTGGTTCTGTGATTATTTGGGATAAAAAAACGCAAAATCTATATCATCATCTTCTTCTTCTTCCTGAGCTTGTCAGATGTGTGGCACCTCTGCATTGTTGCATTTTGTACCATGCTCCAAGCCCAATTTTTTCCTAGTTCCATTGTCTTGGGTCACCTACTTTGTTTATAATGTCTGATAGGCCTTCAATGGAGTTTAGGTGTAACTTTTTAGGATATGGATTACCTAGAGTAGTGAATCTTGTAAGGGCAAGAGCGTCACACTCATATAGGATATAATGAGCTGATTCTACCCCTTCGTGGCATTTCCTACAAATTGGTTCCTGTTTAAAAAGTCCCATTGTATGAAGGTGTTTCCTGAAATGATAGTGCCCAGTAATGAAGCCTACAATTGCTTGAGTCTTCAATCTTGGGAGTCTAAGAATTTCAGATGCAATTTTCTCAGATGAGTTGAAAATCACACTTTTTGCATGTTTCTGTCCAGGAGAGTCACGCCAAACTTTGTTCATCTCCTGTTTTTCCCATTTTTGAATGGCCTTCCTTGTAGTTTTTAAGTTGATCCCATAAAAGGGTTGCATTCCTATTGGATTGAAAGAGGATCCCTGTTTTGCAAGTTCATCAGCTAAATCCATATCATTCTGAAAAAGAATTGTAAAATAAAATCCTACATATGTTCTTTTTGATGAACATTGAAATTGTCAACCAGAAAAGGCCTTTGTATAATCCGTGTTCGAATCACGACGAATCTATTTATATACGTTAGTCAGGCTGCATTTTCTTCCAATATGTTTTGTTTCATTTATGAGCAATTCATTATAAACTAATGAAATATTTTTTTTTCAGTTACTTTTAGAGAAACTCTGTATCGTATGATAAATTCAAGTTAACATATAAAATTACCATTTAAAAACTCAGTTATCATGTAACGCGTATAATTGTCATATCAATCAATTTATCATAGCGCATGAAAACAATGTATAGCTAGCTATATTCATTGGTATAACTTAAGATTGAAGAAAACTAAACTTTTGAAAAAAAATGCAATGATAAAAATTCCATTTTTGCCGATTGAAAATTAACCATGAAGTGATTATCTTTTGCCTTTTTTATTTATTTATTTTTTCCTTTTTAGGCAATTGAAAACTTCAATCAATGCTAAATTGCTATTATTTTTCTACCAAATCGTCTCTCTGGCTGTTGTGAATCATTTTATCTTTACAACCATTTGATATTATAAATTTGATCTCATAAAACGTTTAGAGATAAAATGTACAGGAAATGACACAAGAAATACTGGTAACCTTGAAAGCAGGGCAAGAAAAATAAAATTAGTCAAAAATTCAATTTGAGAGAAATAGAAGCTGCAGAAAATTTTCAAAGCAATAACGCTGAAAATCTGAATTCCAAACATTTATAACAATAGAAAATTTCCATAATACTGAAAACACTTAAAAATAGAGGAACGTGAACATTGATCTGCATTTGTAAGAAACAAGCATCCTCTCCATCATTAATAAAAAGAGTTGGAAGCAGGATTTCTTTATTAGTTCTCTAAAAACAATTCTTAATCATTCAAAGTTGTGTGCCCAATAGTAAATTATTCAAAAAATCAATGATTTCTATCTCTGAATTCTTTATAAAAAATAAATATAAATTCTCACTTTCCTCGTATTGAATGAATACGGAAGATAAACATTTGAAACGAAACAGAATTTGAAAATAGATACAAATTGAATTAACAAATTCATATCGATAAATATTTTAACTTTCTTCTAAGAAAAAGAATCAATGTTTTAAAAAAAATTGTTTTTTATATACATTAATTTATTTAAAGTAATAGTGACAATTCTAAAAAATTAATCTTAATTATTCTAAAAATATCACGGTTATAAATCGTTCGTTCTCGTGTTTCAACTTTAACAAGCTGAGGACTTGACGTAATTGAATACAACCGGACCGAGTAATTCCTACAAGTCAATGTGAGGACACATACAGCTGGTGAGTAAGTTTAGACTGTGACATAGGCACAATGTCCTCCTAGTAAAATGATATTTCTGGGGATGGCAGATCAGGTCCTCGGCATGGTTCAAATTAGTAAAACCTAGCACCTGACACAAAGATTGAGCATAGGTGCAACGTTAGCCTTCTCAAGCATGCTTTAAAATCATGAGTCACATGTGACAAGCTAATTGTGTCAATCTTGACAAGCTAAGTAAAAAGTGAGCGGTAAATACAAAATACTTCAAAGCTACAATTGAGGGGATAACAAGTGTAATTTATTTTTCTAATTTTAAGTTATACCGTCTAATGCTATATAAAATTTATTTCAATGGTAAATGTTGAAAAGGGGTGAATGATCTCTTTAATAAAAATAAAATAACAAGACGTGCTTGAAAATCTTGAGATTTTACGGATTTTGCTACATTTCATTTCCTTTTAAGAACCTCGGAATAGGAACCGGCTGCGTGCTATGTCTGCTCAAAACAGCGAATAAAATCAGCGCAAAATTTCATCCGCTGTTTTAATTTATGACGGTAATTTTAGTAAAATGAAAAACATGTTTGGGTTTATGTGTGAGTGCGTATCTTGTGCGTGCATACACTTTCGTGAATTATTCTGTTAAATGTAATGAATGAACATTTTAACATATTCCAGAAAATGATTTTTTGTCAGTTGCAATAACTAGGCTAAAAAGTTTGAAAAAGTAAAAGTTATAAGTAATTGGCATCAAATTTGTGAAAAGAGTAAATTTGCTCAATATTCTGAGATTATAATTAATTTAATTTATATCTCAATACTAATTTTTTTCATTTCTACACGATATTCTTTCGTTTTTTTTATTATGCATACATGTTTCTTGAAGCATCAATTTAAATTTTCCCTACATTTATAGATATTAAAAAAATGAACATTTGCATATTAATTAAAAAATATAGATGGCATGTTTATTGCTTCCATCATAAAAACATTCAATATTTTTCTCAAGGCAGAATTGGAATAAATTATTATCCTCAGACAAACTTTGGAACTAATAACGAACGAAAAATATTTTAATTCACAACTTTCTGAGATTCGAGGATGATTTAAAATTAAAATCCAATAAAAGATCAGTAGGATATTCTGAGACACTCATTCGAATATAGATTTTGTTTATAATTAAATATAAAAATTCCTTCGATTTCTCCAAATAGAACGTCTTAAGTGTATACCTGGAAGGAACTGAAAAATGACTTCTAGAGTACTTTAAGCAAATAGAGATAATTAGCTTTACTGGTCTCTCTAAAAAGTTTCCTATCGGAAAGTGGATTTTAAGGGAAATCCAATAAAATGTTTTTAAATATTTAAAAGAAGACTTAAATGTCTGCTTAGGAAAACATAACCTTAAGCGTTTCGCAATAGAAAATTTTTTTAATTCTGGGAAATTCAATCAGACTTTTGTAAGTTATTTCCTTCTTGAATGCATGATCCTTTATAATTACTCCAATGATTTCTGCATCCTGAAAAGAAAAAGATCTCTTATTAGGTTAGGTTATTGCGACACGTAATCAGTTACTGATTACAAAATTTGTTGGAAACAATCAATCGAATAGCCATTTGAAACATTTCGAGCCACGAGAAAGACTGAGTCGACCATTGAGAGTGGAAAAATCACTGATGAGTGGCGAAGAATCAAATGACTTTACGAAATGTTTAGCATCAGTAAGTGCTTCGAACCCATATATTGGCAGTCTAATGGCTAATCTTAATATCTACCACATAACTTCCGCGAGTGGACTATCATAACGATGAAACTGGAGAAACTCCCAAGCACCTTCCCAAATGATGTGAAGGCATGTGGCAGAAGCGCAATATCCATGTTTTATTGTTCTACTAGTGATCGAACCCGGAACTTTATGCTCTTAAGTCTACTGTTACCACATGGTCATGGTGAGCCAAGGAGATGCCGAAGGTTTACGATTCTCCCACGTAGTCAACTTTCCAAGAACTTACCATGTCATGGCATTATCGGGAAGCTTGACTTTGGTGATCGGATATGAACCGCTATTTCTTCATGCCAATGTGGCATTCATAACTGTGAAGGTTTTCAAACGTGGTCAACTTTCCAAGAACTTACCATGTCATGGCATTATCGGGATGCTTGACTTTGGTGATCGGATATGAACTGCCATTTCTTCATGCTAATGTGGCATTCATAATTGCGACGGTTTTCGCTGCATATAGGTACGAAAATCGTTTTATTCGTATGGGAACGTTTGCTTCCAACCAACAAATTTAACCAATTTTTGTGTTATATTTCAAAATACATTATACACAGAAAGAGATTACATTAAAAATATGAATAAAACTTTTCGACGTTTTTCATATCTCTTTGCGTTTATTTTTTTTTTCCTCTAGTTTTGTACTTTTATTCAAATAAACACTTTTTGACTGTCTGAATTTAATTTTTCAAAGTAAATAACCATTTCATATTCCTTTCATTTGGTTCAGGTTGGTTTGCCTGACACTCTACAGTAATATTTTACGAACACGGGCTAGTTAAACCGGAACATATTTTTTGAAGTGGATTCCTAACCACTGTAAGCATTCAAACAATAATGGAAGTCTATTTATTTGGTTTATTTAACTGGTGCTGGCTTCTATTAACCGAGCTGCCACCATTAGGTTCATGATTTTCGATGGATGCTTCCAGATTTTCGTACATGTTATTTACACTCTCACAAGTACCTTTGTGGCATGTTGGCCTGGTCGGTTAGGGTATCAATCTCATTATCTCAAGCAGTGGTGTTGTGCTAATTTTTTTTTACCGGAACGCGTATATATAATTATATAGACAGGACCGATCCTGGGTAGGCGGCAGCTCTGTGCGGTCTCATGTCCCAAATTTAACGACGGGGGGGGGGTGATTTTCCAAATAAATACTAGAAAGTATATTTTATTAACTAATTTTCTTTTAATAAATGTTACATAAACATCAAATTTAATTTCAGTTACAATTTTACACCAAACAATAAATTCGTCACTATTTTTTATATAGAAAAAATTCCAGTTTGGGCGTGTATTTGACTCCATTTTAGCCATGGACGTGTGTTAATCATATTACAATACTAATAAATTGGATTGAAAAAAATGTACCTTTGTTTTTATATCACAGTGAATAACATTCAATAGAAATTGTCTGAGTTTTGAGATAATAATCCCAAATTTCTTAAGTTTTATATGGCGCTCATTGAGATAATTTTATATTTCAAATGCGAGACACCAAACTTTAAATATTTAATAAAAACGTCCATGCTTTAGCCACATAGTTCTCAAGCAATCACAGAAACGAAAAAATACGCGCTCATATACATTGCGCATGCGTGAGATCTTCTTGCCGTCGTTTCAGTATGTGGTACTTTTCAACATGTCTCTCGCGGGCAGCAACGCCGGGAAGCGATAGGTGCGCGTTGGAGGCATGCTGCCTCAATGTACGACCTGCCCAACACTTTTTAATCGACACTTTGACTTAGGTAGCGTGCATAGAATATTTTGCTAACAGTAGTACATATTAATCTTATTATTACATTGTTTTGGTTCGGGTTCGGTTCAAACCCTTGTTTATAATACATATAAAAATTCGTCAAAAATTAAAAAAAAAAATCAGCAATTTTTTAAAATTTTTTTTCTATACGTCAGCCAATTCTCATTATCATAAATCATTTTTAGTGCCGGAACGCGTTCCTGTCCAAAAAGGAAATACCGGAACTACGTTCCGGAGCTCGACAACACCACTGATCTCAAGATAGCGAGCTTAAATCCCGGCTTAATCGAAGATCAGTCTTGTTCGACAAACGTGGATGGAGCATTTTAAATAAGTCGTGGATGTCATGTCCTTCAGTTGAAATAATAAGTTTACGGACAGTAGTTCAAATATTAGGGGCTCTTCTGCTTGATGCCTAGTTCTAAATTACGAAGACTCCTACTCGGCTGCTTCCTCTATTTTGGTTGAGCTTCACTGGGATAGGTACAGAGAAGTCTGCTGGTGCAACAATTTGTCCCTTCGCACATATACAAAATGACATAAATAATTTCTACAAATTCAGGAGTTAATAGTAAACATCCAGTCGAGATTTAATTACCATAGAACATAGCGTGGCATTCCATTCTAAGAAAGCAGTAATACTTCATTCCCCTTTAGAAGCATAAAGAGCCTCGATGTTCGAAAAGGATTACTTGAGCTCTCCATCTCCAACTGCACACAGTGCACCAGGCGATGGGTTCAACTACTATCAGGCACATTTTTCTGTCCATTAATGTATTTTTGTGTTATACGAGCTTAAAATCGTATCCTGTATGATAAAGCACTAAAATTAATTGCCCATGAGGACATTTTGTGCCTGCCTACACATCATATCTCTGAAACTATCTGTAGTTTGCCATATACAAGTTTCCTCTGAGAAGCATCATGTTGTTATTAGTTAGTAATGTAGAGAACAAATCAGAGTACACATAGCAATTTAAAAAATATACAACTTCGTTGCTTCAAGTATTATCTTGATAACAACGTTCAAAACATATTATTAATGCCGTGGGAGTGCGTGAATGAGGAGTTTGTGAATCTTCAACTCAGAGCATCAAGGATGAACGACAATTATAGGAACATCGATTTCCAAGTCATCCTGCCATTTCTGGTTGTGACTGATGAATGGAAGAAATAGATTCATTTCAAACGATAGTAAAAGACGTTCCAAAAAATCTCGAACATCAGAAATAATAGAGCAAGTTTTGATTAGATTTGAAACAGCTCTTTTCAAAAGTTCGTGAGTGGTAGCTAGTAGTGGAGCTTATTTTACTTGAAGAACGCATGAACCAACTAGACGTATGTTCTTGAAACAAATTTCTTTCCAGTTTTTTAGAGGTTGCTTCGCTATCTATCCAGATATACAAAATGCGTTATGCGCAAAGAAGCTCTAAAACGTTTTTCTATCACGGCCCATAATATCTTGTGGACCTTAAGCCATAAAACCCAAACAACACATTAACGGAGCAGTGCGGATGGTCTTTGTCATCAAAGGCATATGGACAGCAGCACGACCATGAAAGCCAAGCAGATGTGCTTCCTTACGTATGGTATTCATTGAAAAAATACTCCCGAATACCTGTTCAAACTCCTCGCGGATGAGGGCCCTTGGTTGGGGGCTGTTTTTCCGATTTTCTCTGGATACACCTCTTTGGTCTCTATCTCCAAATTTTGTTGGTCTGCTGACTCGAGGCACATTCCGGCAATCACCACTCGCCATCCACTTCTTAATCACATAGGCCACTGTCGATTTTGGATACTTCAGATCGCTAGATAGGTCCCTTAAAGATCGGCCACTTTTGTGATACCCGATAAGTATATCTTTCTCTAAATCAGAGATCTCCGAACTGCTCGGCATCTTGCATGCGACTAATACCGATGCAGCTTTCTACACGATATATACCGGCGGAGGGCGTGACGTACCTCAGAACCGCTGATAAGGTCTTTTACATAGGTTTCAAAATATTTATTGCTAGACAGTATATGTAATGTGGAAAGGTGTCAATGCTGTCTAATGCCGAGAATCGTTGTTGGCGCACGACACTAGGAATCATGGAGAAAATATGACATGCCACTCATGTCTGGTTGTTCTCTTGATGCGCATTTTTCACTAAGCAAAAAATCTGTAGCTTTTGGTATCGTTCATTTGCTCTCCTAACACAATTGTAAGTTCAAGATGGAAATTTTAATATTCCTCTTTTTCTGTCTCTGAGACCATAGGAAATCATTGCTCGTTTGTTTCGGTACTATCATCCTTTCCTTTGGTTAATGAAAACTATTTAGAGTCATCCTGTATATTTTTAATGTAATTCGTTATTATTATAAAGTATAGAATGAAAGTGTTCTAAAGTTGCTTTGCTATACGACAGCTGACTATTGAATCAGTGGATAATATGATTCATACATTGAATGATTTATTATAAATAAACATCATTATAATTAATAGCAAAATATATTATATCATAAAGATGATGACATTCATCATCAATGCGTCTACAGATTTACTTGAGTAAGCGGGTTTGGTTAGGGTATGAGACGGATATTTTTGGAACTCCATGCTAACATTCTTGTAGTCAACCTTTCACGCAAGGAATGGACAAAGACAGGAGAGAGAGAAAGTACATCAATGCCCGAACCGGTATTCGAACCCAGGAACCTACCAACCCAAAGTCAGGCACGATGACCACTTGACTGGGTGAGTGGAACGTGTAAGCAAAAATAAAAAACATTTTCTTCAATTTTATTTTGCTGATGAAAATGAATTACTTCACATATTAGTGAAATAAATGGGAGCGATTTCTAATTGGTAAAAAAATCACTAAAAAAGGTATTTTGTCAAATAATGGCAGCCACATTTAAAGGCATAAGGCTTTGTTCTTAAAACTGCCATTTATTAATCCAAGTTTTATATTAGCCACAGTGCGTGGGGCATTTTATCCCTACTAATTTCCTTAAAATTCCTTCTTTTCCCTATACGTTGAAATGAATAAGAATCATGTTCCTCCTGCATTTCAATTGGATGAAGCCATTTACACGCACATGTGTGCACATCGAAAAAGTTTTAATAAAAAGATTCTCCCTTCGCTCCTTTAATCATAAAAAAAGGGAAGAATTTCTTCATATTCGAAAAACAATTCATTTTCTGTCACGTTTAGATATTTCATTTTTCCTCCTTGATCTCATGCTTCTGTATTCCCTGACACAAAAGAGTTCTGTTTTTATATGGCAAGAAAAACTTTTCCGTTTATGATTTCAAAAAAGAAAAAGTCTAACAAGAAAAGGCAAAAAAAAATGTTATCTTAGCTCCGGCCTTTGGGTTGCAGAAAGTCATGCAAATAAAACGTTAGATCCAATGGATTTTTAGAATATACATTTTTCTGTACTTTTCTCAGAAAATAGTAGACGGAGAAAATTCGTTTTTTTTTTTTTTTTCCCTGCTGCGTTTTTGTCTTTACCCGTTTTTTGCGTGTTATGTATTTTATATTTTACTCGCTCATACAAACTGAAGCTTTATGGAATATCTTTGAGATGGGTTTTTTTTTTTTTTTTCGTGTGCTCTTCAGCTGGAGTATCTTTTCCCATCATGTGCTTTCCGAAAGTTTTCATCGCTGAACCATCATGAAAAGTCGTCGAAATCCATCGAATGCAATTCGAGACTTGCGAAGCCCCCCCCCCCCTTCCTTATTTCTTTTCCTCGCCAGTCAAAAAATATATCAACGGTTAAATCACAAAACAATTTTATTTTGATCCAAGCACGGCAGAAAGCAATCATTTTCACAGTGCTGACAATTTAATTCTTTTATGAATTGAGGTGGAAAAATATTGATTCCGGAATCAATGTGTGTATTGGGTAATTAAATTTCGTCATTGAAGTTGGCTGAAAAGCTATTTCCAATTTGTTACTCTGAGAACGAATGTCAGAAGCGCATTAATCTTGCAAATATTTAGATCTATATATTTAAAATTTAGTTTTTTGTTTAATATTAATGAAAATAATAATATATTTATTTAAAAAATAAATGAATAACTTATTTATTTTTTGCCTTTTTAATCACTTCAGATGCTTTTATATTTTATAGTCTTGTTATATACAACACTGAAATTAAGAAATTTTTAATAGAGAGAGGGTAATGGCAATTAATAATGTTATATAACTTTTAAATACTTTTATTAAAAAAATTATCTCACTATAAAATCAGGTTCTTTGAAAGCAGTTTTGAATTCTTTGAATTGTTTCGTTGTTAATAAAACTATTAAATATTTGCCAGATGATAGATTTTGTCTATTATTATATAATCTGCACAACATCATTTAGGCAGTAAGATTCATTTGAATTTTTTTAATTTGAAGTCATGATTTATATTTAATTTTACGTAGCGCATATAATGCTATAAAATGCCCTTAGAATCCAAAAAATTAAGAATGTATTATCAAGAAACATCCACAAACTAAAAAATTATTAATTAACTTAATAGGAAATAAAACACTTCATTTTAGGTTTGTTTGTCGTATTATGGTTATTTTTGCACTCCAATATTATCTTGGTTCCGACCAATTTTTTTTAGATAATTCCACGCCAGAGCTACGCCAAATGTAAGAACATAATTTACGAACATTTATTATCAATAATCAAAGATTGGCCAGATTTCAAATGCTTCAGTATGAGATAGGTAAAAACAATATAAATATCTTAATAATACTCAAATATAAATGTAAATAAAATTTAATACATTGGCATATTCTCTAATATTCAAATTTAAAATGTATAACTACCTTGGACATGTTTTTATACTTATTACGAACTCTGAATATATATATATATATATATATATATATATATATATATATATATATATATATATATACAGTTCCTTTAATTAAAATACACACACGCAGTAACGAATGTAAATAGCTAAATGTGAAAAATCTTTTTCTCAATCATAAAGGCTTATTTATGCAATTAGTTAAATTTAACAAATATTCATATTTAGCAACAATTTTTTTCATTAAACATCATTACGTCTAATAGCAATATATATTAGTTTGGGGGAAAAAATCCATTATTTTTACGTAAACTTTTTGTAACTTCTTTCAGATTCGCTTTGTAAAAAGGTTTAAAACAGTTTTGATGTAGATTTTTAGGTCTTGTGCGAAGCTACGACTGTGGACATGATGTCAAGTTTGATAATTTTTGATATTTTATAGACATTCTCGACGATATTTTATCCATGCGAGGTGCATCTTTAGCATCCAAATACCAAAACAGAATCTACGAAACCAAAATTGTACGTAACTGGTTGTTACAGTCTTATATAGGACGATAAACACCTTTCACAATTTTAGCCATCCGGCTATCTTTTTCGCCGTTACAAGAAAAAAACGAAAATGTATCGAAGTTTCTGTTTGTTGTCTTCCATTTTTGAAACCTTGTATACGTAACTGAATTAATCAAAAAAAAACCGCAAGAGGATATTTTAGTGTCAAATGTCACCTTTCCAACGAGCATAAATCTGAAATTGTTTGATAGATACCTCACGAGATAGCGATCACTACAGACGTCTACCGCAAAAATAATGGATAACTTTTTCCCTAAACTAATATGTAGTAGTTTCAAAGTATTTAAAAGATGATTATAAGTATCATTTATAAAATTACATTGCATATATAAAAACGGAAAAAAACAGAAATTTAATTTATATATACTTTTTCTCTTCCTGATTTAATTTTCATTTTCAGTTTGATGTCAATTTATAGATTTCAAGTAGTTAATGGGAAAATGGCACTTACAAATTCATTTTAAACATTCTGATCTCATTTATAGTTTCTCATCATTCAAGCAAGGAAATAAGCCTAAATATCATAAATTAATTTTTAATCTCTTTTAAATATATTATTTTTAAAACGTTTTTTAAAAGTTGATTCAAATGTTCAAGAAGTATGAACAAGCAGAGTAAAATTTTAATTTTTAGAAAGCAATATTTCATGGAGAAATTCCAAAGGCTAATAACAGAAAGAAAATGTATTACGTTATTAACAATCACGGTATTGTATCTTAATATATCTAAAAGGCAATGTTATAGGAAAATAGTATTATATTATATACCAGGGGTGGCCAAACTTTTGGGATCCGGGGTCTACTCCACATTTAAAAAATCGAAGGCGGTCTACCAATGGCAGTGCATGTTTATTTTCGGTAACAAGAAAAAATGGTACATTATGTAATTTTTCTAAAAAAATAAAAATAAAAATTACAAAATAAAAATTTACTGACGAAAATAATCAAAGTATTCATATATTAAAAACTGACCATTCTTCGTTTAGTTGAAGTTTGACACTGTATATCTGCGACAAGTTTATCATATTGTGGCTGGTACGAGCTTATTGCAATGCATAAACTTGAAATTAAATGTTCATCTGTTAAATGCGACCAATGTTTGTTTTTTATTCATGGTTGAAAAAGCAGATCTGCAAAGATACCTCGATCCAAAGTGTGATTTCAAATACAAAATCAATTTGTAAATATTTGGAAACGTTTCCTCATAAATTAATTTCCAAAAATCAGTATTGCTAAATATGCTCTGGATTTCAGAAATATATCACATCTTAATTTAATAATTTCTTCCTCGACCGTGACTCATGTGAAATCTATTAAATGTCCTATTTTTTCAGATACTTCATCAATGTTGACATTTTCATTAAATGGAAATATCATAAAATTGAGTATTTCTTTCAGCCTAATTAAGTCAGCGAATCTTCTTTCAAATTCTTCAAACAAAACAAGTAAGTATTAAGCGAAATCTTTGAAGTATCGGTTTGGATTATGGATGCTCTCTTCCCCCATGTTTTTGAAGTTTCTTAATTCATGTTTTCTTAATTGTGATGCATATCTTTCTATAGTTTTTTTTAATGTTTTAATCACGCTCATCATGTCCGTTTTAGGTTTTATATAAATCGTAAACCTTTAATCATAAATCTGTAAATCGTAAATCTCTGCACAGTTTGTTTTGGGTTTTAAAGCGTAGACTGTAGTAAATTTTTATTTTAAATAATTCATTGATTTCTATGCCATAATACATAAATTAAGTTGTAAATATCCGAGGTCATTATCGGGATGGTCGCGTGAGCTACCTAAAATGTCTTCGCGGTCTACCAGTCGACCGCGGTCGACGTCTTGGCCACCCCTGCTATATACTATAGAAGATTATATTATACTATATACTAGAGGAGATGCCTGCAAGCACAGATATAATTAATATAACTTTGGTAAAATGTTTTTATGACAAAGAAGCTTCCATTGGTTCCACAAAATGAAACGATTTATTGTTCTAGGAATGACATTTGATCTCGAGCTCTGAGTAGATCACTAAGAAACACTAAGTACCAAATTCGGGCATCGAACCAATAAACTATTGAATCCTAGGCCAAAGTGTTAGCTATAAGGTCGTTAGGAAGATGAGACATACGCATAAGCCATATTAATATCCGTCTTTTTTGTTTGGAAATTAAACTTTTTTAATAACGTAACGTCGACAACTCACATTGTGTTATGAGATAATCATTACAAATATTATGAAAAAACATCCTAACTGGCAACCAATGATCTGTTAGTTTTGAGCCCCGGTTAGGAATACCCCATCTTTCTCTCTTCTCCTCGCCCCATAAGTCAAAAGATATTGCTAGTACCATCAGTGAATACCATGGATCCTCGATACTGTGAGGTATGGGACTCGATTCGCCACTTTCCGGTCAGGAGAAAAACTCTTTTACGTGCAAAGCCACCGCAGCCTCTGTTGTCAATCACAATGTAATGTCTTGGTATTTTCTTAGAGGAAAGATCATAAAAATATAGCATTTCTTGCACTACAAAAAATCCTTGTAAGTCTGGATAAATGGGCTTAGAGTTTTGGTGAGATTTGTATCAACCACACATGTTTTTACTGCTACAAGGTGAAATGGTTTGTTTGTTGTTCAACAGACGGAAGTGCACTAGCCTCTAAACGCTTAAAAACAACCGATTTTATCACTTATTTTTAAATAAATGAATGTAGAAATATCAAATTTGGATGACATGTGCACAAAACAACATTGACTGCAACATAGAAGTTTACAAAAACAACCTCACTGGAAGGGACCAGTCATGAAAAAGAATCAATGCTTAATGTCATAGAAACATAACAAGAAAGAGCTCTTAAAGGAATATTTCCACCCCTGGATTAAATGTATTGGCAGCAATCTCTTTCCATGCTGTCAATTAAGTTGTTTAAAGAGCAACCTCGAACAATCACCTGTACAGACGCAAATGCCGTTGCCAGGCGAAGGATCTACGATCAGCATTTTGGCAAGGCAACAATACCTGATCTAAACTGCCCAAGAAACCTCTCCTCCACAATAGCTCGGCTGCGTACTGGACATTTCAAGGGCATGAAGATATCACCAACTGGTATTAAATCCTATCCCAACTGCGAGCACTGTCCTCAATCCGAACTAACTCCAGATCATGTCTTAAACTGCCAAGCCATTATCCGCTCCCTCTTCGAACTAGGAGCTCCACTAATTGAGATCCTCCATGGCCATCGGGCTCCAGAACTGGCAGATCTCATCAACAAGACTTTTGGTGGACTTTAGACTTTTTGTTTTTTGGCACTTCACACTTACTCATAGACACGACAACAACAACAATTAAGTTGTCAGTCACTGAAGTGAGAAGCTAAGACCAGACACGGAATAATTATTTTCCAGTTCTCTTACAGACCTTGGAGGAGAACTTAAAGCTATAACCTGTCTATCAAGATGGTCTCACAGATATTCTGTTGGATCCAAGTCTGGGAATCAAGGTGGCCATTTGATTTGCTCCAAACCTTAAGGTATTCCTTTACAGCTCGATCATTTGATATGAGTTATTATCCATCAGAATGAAATCATTGCCAATTACATCATCATATGGGGGATACATGGATCAAGCATTTCAACCTGATATCTCACACTAGTCACAGTTCCACCCTAGAACACATACATGTCAGTAACCACTGACTATTCTCAACAAATCTCCTGACAAAAACTTAAAATCAATAAAATTTACTCCTATAATTCGGATAACCTGAAGTTTGCCTGTTTTTTCTAACCCTTATATATCCTGTTCTTTTCTATCAAACAATTGGTAGGTAGTTTAGGAATACATTTACAAAGTTTATTTCTATCATTTATATAAACTATAAATTTTATTGTTAGTGTCATTTTTTATGAAGAGCCTAGAAAAAAATTTTTTTTTAATTTTTCAAGACTAGTATAGATCAAGATCATTTCTAAACCTAAAGCTGGGTATCGAATCCAAATACCTTAGCACTAACCATTATTTAAAGAGCCAAGTTGGCAGGAGAATGAAAGATAATATATCTCATTAATATCTCTCTTTTCGTTTGTTCTTATTTTAAACTTTCTTAATACTAAGAGAATCGTTTTAAAATTGTTATGAAATCTTTAAAAAATGCTTTTATTTCTGTAAGTAATTCCTTATTTTCACTAATAAGTATTTTAGCTGCTTCTCTGAAGAAATTTGTGCAAATGAATTCGATGCTGCTAGATTTCTTTTATGTAGTTTACCTCGAAAGTTTTGTTCTTTGAAAGTGATTCGAATATTTCAGTTTATTACATACCTAATTTTACTTTTTTATTGGTTTGATTTTGCTCATTATATTTGTGCTTACAGGTTTAATTATGTACTATATATAATTACTCTCATATAATTTATTTTATAAATTAGCATTCTTTTGTTATAACTTTTACTGTCAGGAATAAAAGAATACATTGCTAACACATTTCT